>JAEIFV010000754.1:0-151350 GCA_018904265.1 Lordiphosa collinella
CAAATGGCTTGTTGGTGTGACAGCAACTGGAGGTGTACTGACGGCAGCCGAATCGGCCATCTACACAGCCACAGCTACTGTTCATGTTCATATGTATTCTCAGTTGAATTTTCTGGTTGATTATTGAACTATTATCAAACCTCGACCTTGAGCCTGCTAACATTCACTTTGACTAAAAACAAAATAGATTTGCCCAAACCCTGATATACTTAAGAACGCCCAGCCATTGCCGCTAAACTGTATGCAAATTGCTCTCATTTGGTTGCAAGGCTAATGTCAATTTGTTAGGCTACCAAATCGAAGCAAAACACAGCAATTGAGCTCTTGTGTCCTCACACGCCCAGACGATCCTTAACAAAAAAGTATCTGAAGAATCGCCGTTGTTATTGTCGCATGATATATGAGCAGCGCCCTACCCTGCTGCCACTGCCACTGCCTGCAACCGCGCCCAAACCCAAAACCCAAAGCCAAAGCCGGTTCGGGTTCTCAAAAGCAAACATCTTCGTGGGTTGCCACTGCCTCGAGAGCGTCGGCGTTTTGCTGTGTTTCTCTTCTTCTCTATTTCAGTTTTGTTATTTCCACGCTCTTCGCCATGTATTGTCCACTTATCGTGCGGGGCTGACTGGCTGTCTCTGGCTGCTTCGGCTTTTAGTTTGTTTTGACTCGCTGCGCGGTTAACTTCACTAACTCTCGGGCATGCGCGACACACTCTGAAACTCCAGCAATAACAGCAAAAACAACAAATACAAAAAAAATATAAAGAAATACCCAAACCCGTCGTCACGTATCTCAATCTCCGGTTGCTGTTCATGTATCGTTGTTGTCGACTTGGGCAAATGTTTTTAATAATGAAAAGTTCGCTTTATTGGAAAAGTCCATGGAAAATTGATTTGTGAATTGTGTTTTAACTGTGAAGTGCTACAAAGTGAAATGCTAATCTGAATATACATACATACTTATCAGCCTATAAACTATAATACTCTCTTGAAATCTTCTTTGAAGAAAACTTAAATGAAATAATACAAAGACGTGACAATAGAAAAAGTAAGTTTAAAAACGACTTTAAAAAAGAAATGTGAGCTTAAGCTAGGTCTGTAATATTAAGCCATCGACCTGATAATTTATTGATATCGGCATTAAAGTTAAACGGGAAGCCTAAATTCTCAGTTTCCACACGTTTATGGTAAAAAGATTTACTTATAATGTCTTATCATGCTTACATAAAGGTAGTGTCTTCCTATTTCAAAATTAACAAGAGCTTAGACCGTTTCTGGAAACCGCTATCAGGAAAACTTTACTTTAACTAAGCTTCGTTTTGTAGATTTGTATCTTTAGTTCAAAAATTTTTTTAAAATACTAGCCCTACAATTTATATAGCCTGTATTTTAAAAGGTATTAAAAACAGTTGAGAATTAGAATTTTTTTCTAGGTTGCCGCAGAAATTAGATTTCGACCTAAATTTGTTTCATTTACAATGCCTATATAGCTTATCTTCGTTTTCTATGTAATTCTCTCTGTAATTAAATAAGTTTTGTATAAGTACACTGAGAAAAAATCAAGAATTTTAATTTGGTGTCAAAAGTACAAAAATACTTGACTTAAACACAAATACCATTTTGAATTCCGAAACACTTTACTTTTAGGGCTGACTTAAAATATATTAAAAACAATTCGAATTGTTTAAAAAATTATTTGGATAGCCCTTTCAAGTTGTAAAAGCTTGTGTTCAATTCAGTCAAGTTAACTCTCAAAGTTAGATTTTGCATCCATTTAATTAGTACAATAAATTTTAAAGTCAAGCATAATTTAGGGTGGTGCAAGAGTAATGTCAGAATATGTAGTAAGATTTTAAAAGTTTTTCGGGATATATTAAAAACATTTTTAATTAATATCTGTTGATTTTATTACGCAGTCGGTACCATTTCGGCTGGCAATATGGCTAAAGCCTTCGTCTGTACGCTTTTAATTGCTATCACACTATCAAGCCATTTGCAAATTCATATTTAAACAACCAACCGGGAGAATCAAAACATGAGAATTTGAGAATTTTA
The DNA here is from genome assembly GCA_018904265.1 of Lordiphosa collinella. Classification (NCBI taxonomy): domain Eukaryota; kingdom Metazoa; phylum Arthropoda; class Insecta; order Diptera; family Drosophilidae; genus Lordiphosa; species Lordiphosa collinella. The sequence continues at coordinate 2,052 of JAEIFV010000754.1, forward strand.
AGCATACTCTGAGACTAAGTTCTCAGTAATTAAAAACTCAACAAAGATACATGAACAGCTTTAAATGCCAAAGCATATACCTTTCGACAAACCTACACAGGGAGCTTAAGAACAAGAAGGAATTTCGCACTCTTTGCGCTCTGCCAAATTCTCAAGTTTTAATTCTCCTGGTTGGTTGTTTAAATAGATTTTTAACAATTCTTGAAACGACTTTTCTGAACTGCAAAAATTAAAGCCCTAATTTAACTGTATAAACTAGTTGGGAATTGCAGGGACATTTTGGTGGTAAAATAGTTTTCATTTTCTAATGCCAACTTTCTGCTTATTAATCAATATTCAGAAATGTTGTACTTGAATTAAGAATGAGTTTCCAAGAAATGTTAAGACTTGCTTGTTGTTATACTTTCAGTATCAGTAGGTTGTCGATTACATAGTCTTACTACGAAATATTCTTTATACTTACTGTGGTTTTTGGATCATAAGTAAGCAAACTCAGAAACAAACGGCTGCCAGCGTTCTAAATGAAACGGGATTGAATTTAACCCGTTTGTACTTGAAATTTGAAGTATGATTCATCATTGGATTTACTAAAATTGAGTACAAAACATTCTCACCAACGGCTGAAAAAACGAGTCAAGAACTTTTGTACTTTACTGTAAGTTCAAGTACAAAATAATACAGATTGAGTACAACATTGTCTTATAATGCCAATTTCGGAAATTGTGCAACGGAAAATGCCAATTATTTTTAAGCTAGTCTGTTCTTAAAACTCCCAGCTGATTCTAACTTTTTTGTTATGGAGTGATGGTTAATTTCTGACCTTAAGTAGTTTTACCAAAGAGTATTAATTATGGCCCAGCCTCGGTTTAAAAGAACTTGGAAATGGGCTCAAACCAAGAACATTACTCATTTTTTTTCCTATAATGTTTTTGGGCTGAAATTTAAAATTACTGGAATTTGAGAAAGAACATTTTGTACTTATTTTGAGAGTTAGTCGGTCTTGACTTAAGGCCATTACAACCTAAAAGTATGCTAAAATATATTTTAAAATAATTCGAAATGTACTCAATATATCCCGAAACAGTCTTAAATCCTGTTTGTTTGGACTTTTTTGGATCATGACGCTATAGCCGTTTACATGTTCCAACGGAGACTGGCGATCGCTTTTATGAAGGAGTAATATGCTTTCCTAAAAGAAATAAAATATTTTTCTGATAGAGCCCCACAGCCCACAGCTGTTTCAGATTTGTATTCAAAAAAAAAAAAAAAAAAAGAATATACTCATATTCTTTTTATTCTAATTTGAATAAGTATATACAAAATATGCCAAAATATGCTTTAGCATATAAATCCGGGCTATACTGATCATAAATGATATTTATGTCGGAGCCCAGCAAGCAATATGTGCATTTTCTGACACTTTTCTGATATTTTTTTATGAGCATTCACCGTCGTTATGTGCGTTTTTTACTCTGTACCAGAGTTACACAGAGTCTATTAAATTTTTGCAAAAGTATATAACAGGCAGAAGGAAGCATCTCCGACCCTTTAAAATATATATTTTCTTGATCAGCATCAACAGCCGAGTCGATCCAGCCATGTCCGTCCAGATCTCAGAGATGGGAAGAAATAGAGGTTTGACATTTATGGGACATATGCTTCTTATACTTGCAGGCAGATCAAGTTTGTTTTCAATTTTTTCCACGCCCTCTCCCGCCGCCGCAAATTGAAAAACGTCACATCTTCCACAGTTTTATAGATAGAAAATTGGTTCCTTCTGGACATATTTAGTTATGAGGATTATTTATCGATCCGCTAAAGAAATGGTAAAGATCGGATGAACGGTTGGCGAGTTAAAAGGAAAACAATAATTATGGGCAGCACTGACCGACTTTCTTTCTTGTTTTTTATGAAAATGGTTGCACTTAATGTGGATGCTTTCTGAGTCTAATCTGATTCTTTCCTGACACAGATATAAATGCTTTCAACCTCCCAATGAAGCATATAAAAAACTCATAAGAGATACATAGAAGTTATTTTTCTATGCACTTGAAGCAAAACATCCAACCAAAACAACATTTTCTATTACCTGCCTAATTCAACACCGAAAATGCTAAGACATAATTTATGAGCTCGTGCTTAGAGAGCACTGAATATGCTCTGAAAGCCCTCACAAATTGATGTGCTTACCCCAAAAACGCTCTTAAGCTCGCCTCTTTTCAGACACATAATTTGGAGCGATCCGAACTTTGCTTGCTGGGAAGAAAATGGTACTCTAGCCGCGATTCTTCTTAAAGAGTCGTTTTTAGTCCGTTCTTCTGATCAGTTTCGACTCATTTTGCGAGTCTTTTTCGAATCATATTTCAATAAATTTTAAATTTGAGCATATTCTTGATTCGTTTTTAGTCTTTTTATTCGTTAGGAAGTAATCTCTTTTGAATCATCAAAAGGTCTCGAAAATGACTCATTAAGGTGATTTTTGTTAAAACGTTCTTCCATATGTTGGGAGGGTAAATATTTACTTTATGTGAGTCGGAGATGCTTCCTTCGGCCTCTGACATACATTTGCACGATTTCAGTATTCCCTTTTTACTCTACCAGTAACAGCTGCTAGCAGTAAGCCATCTAACAACAACTTTATATACGCCTCTACACCCTCTCAGAGCTGTAAATTATCAATAACATTTAATTATTTTGTGATATTAAAGTTTCAGCAACTATTCAGAAATATAAAAATTTGCAGCTTCAATTTAAAAAAAACATTTTTAATTACCCATAAATTACGACTTAAGCTACATTTATTAAAAAAAATTTTAATGGTAATAACATTTTTTATTAATAGTAACTTTCAGCTTTACCCTCAATTAAATATTGTTAATGTTTTTTTTATATTTTATATCATTGCAGCATGTTAATTTTAAAATTTGCTAAAATGCACCACCCACTACTGTGGCTTCTCCAACCACTTCTACTTACCCTGCTAGCATCAAAGTCCTCCAAGGCCGTAATAATCGACTACAAGACGCAGTCGAATTTTGAATTATTGGAAAATGATTCGCGTTATATATCGTATCAAGGTAAGTAGCTTGGATTATCAACTGGAAATTGATCAAATTACGAAACTATGTCAATTGCCCAGCAATCAATCAAAAGAGCCAACAAGCACTTAAGAAGTGTAGAAAATTGAAATTGGGTTGATTTCCGCTGTCAGATCTGCACTCGAGACTGAACAGGTTGCTGCAGTCCACCCACTGAAATTGTTGGAATTTTATCTCTTGATTTTAATCAGAAATGCGCTGGTCATTTTAAATTGCTCAAATATTTGCTTTTTTTTTTGTGCATGAAATGCATCTTCAAGTGAAATGTAAACTCAGCGAAAATAAAATACGAGTTGTTGACAGAGGTTTTCAGTTTTTCAATATTAAATTTCTGTGGAAGTTGATACGAATAATGCGAATACCATTTCAATTTCAGATTTAATGTCAACAGCCAAAAGATTTTACGAACCCGAAACGACTTGGTATTCCGAACTGCTGTTTGATGTGGCCCGAAATCAGGTTATTGTGGGTGCGAGGTAAGTTTAAACTACATTTTCCCATCCTTTGAGTCAGCCATGATAAGTGGGTCATCAGTTGTTGATAAAGAATAATGGGAAACCACCCCCCAAAAATAAATGGTTATCAGCACAAAAATAGTATTACGTAAATTTAAACATATGCAATGCGTAATACTACAAATTGGTACTGATAAGCTATTTGTTTCTTCAGAAACCTACCTAAAATCGAAAGTTTTTAAATCTTAAGCACTGAAACCAGACACAGCTTTATCTCAAGTACCTGCAAGTAAGCGAATAAATAAAGATAATTGAGCGTAAAAACACAAAAAAATAAAACTGCAGAGAAGAACTACAAACAACAAGTGGTTGTACGCACACACAAACACACTCACATACGCTTTTTTGTTAAGCATATACGAGTATCTGGTATCGTTCAGTACTCATACTCGTTCTCATAGTTTGCTTTTCATTTATGTACTTTGAAGAGAACTCAAGTGACACCTCCTCTAGCGAGACGATAAGAAACATACATACATAAGTACACACATAGATAAAACCCTATCATGTAGGTAGGTAGACCCTTAACCCATTGCCACACCACGTGCATAAAAGTCGTTTATCATAATGTCGTCCATCATTCGTCAGAGTTTGGGCTGCGTTTTTTTTCCTCTGCACACTTATTTACCAGGCTTTAAATTATGGCCACACCATTTGGTAGTTTAGATAATGATAAGAATAGTGGCGATATTAAGCCATTCCAGCGAAGGCCAGTTGTTTTAGGTAGGAGTTGGTGTACTAGTAAGTAGGTGGGTAGATAATAGCACATAAAATGTAATTTATTTTATAATGTGTGGGCTTTCTTGATAAAACCTGCTTATATTGTAATAGAGGAACTTTAATAACAGGGCCTAGACGGGGGTTTTAGATGGCATCAACCTTATTAAAACGATAAAGCGATTGTGAGTGGGTCAAACACATTTTTGTGTTCCACCGAAGTTAGGTAAAACTTTGTTCTAAATAAAGGCCCTAATCGGAGATGACTTATAAAACTATTTCGGGTTTGGTTCAAGCTTAGAAGATTCTAAATTTAATGCGTCTGAATTGAAATGTTCAGTAAGTTGGGACTTAGACGATGAAGCAAACTTCAAGAAGTTTTCTTAGACGGGATTTACTCGGTGGAGCAAACTTCACGAAGCTTTTGAAAAAGCTTTCGTTTGTAGGAGTGGTGTTGCTTGCACCTCTACACCTCTTTCCTACAAGCAAGAGCTTTCTGAAAAACTTCATGAAGTTTGCTCTACCATGTAAGTCCAGTCTTAGACCGTATTTACACGGTGAAGCAAGCTTCATGAAGTTTTAGAATAAACTTTCGTTTGTTGTCCCTCTACAACTCTTTCCAAAAAGGTGAGCTTTTTTAAAAACTTCATGAAGTTTGCATCACCGTGTAAATCCAGTCTTAAGCGGGTCTTACACGGTGATGCAAACTTCATGAAGTTTTTGAAAAGCTTTCGTTTGTAGGAGAGAGGTGTAGTGGTTCGTAGTTTAATCTCCGTGTAAATCCAGTCTTCGACTGGAGCAAACTTCATGAAGTTTTTCCAAAAGCTCATGCTTGTAGGAAAGAGGTGTAGAGGGGTAAGCGACACCACCACACCTCTCTCTCCTACAAATGAAAGCTTTTTCAAAAACTTAAAACTCGTGTTAGACTGGATCATGGTGAAATTAACAAGGTGAAGCCAATCTATCAATGCCTATGTGATAGAAAGAGACGGCATGATATTTGCTAATACTAATGCCTATAGACTCTTCCCATATTGCTTTTTTCCAAGTCCTTGGGAACTCGTATGAGTTTAACGTTGCTTCGCACAAACGATTTACGGCAAATAACACAATAACTCGCCATCTTTTCACACACTAAAATCAGAAATGACATCACGAATAAGACTATTACGCATACATACAAACTAGTGGATCCGTATTCTACCTTTCGCTTCAAGCACTCACAGCTTACTGCCCCTTTGGGCCCTTTGGCCCTACAAACAGAGAGAGTGCTGTCTCGGACGGCTTCACCTTGTTAGTTCCACCATGGACTGGATTTACACGATGAAGAAAACTTCATGAAGTTTTTCAGAAATCTCTCGCTTGTACGAAAGAGGTGTAGTGGTGTAACTTGCCCCTCTTCACCTCTTTCCTACAAACGAAAGCTTTTTCAAGAACTTCATGAAGTTTGCTCCACCGTGTAAATCCAGTCTTAGTAGGCGGAGAAACTTCTTTCGCCTACTGAGAAAACATCATAAAGTTTTCTTCATCGTGTAATCTCCGACCACATCTTTTGTCCAACTCCCACATCTCAGGATGTAACTCAGGGTCACTAATGTAATAGCTTGATGCCACTTTTTAAGTTTGGGACTTTTGCTCAGCTGTTTTCTGCTTCGAGTTTCTGTGTGTAAGAAAGCACAACAAGATATAGAACCTTTTTTTACAGCGATGCTTAAATTTTCATAGAATGGCAAAATGCCGCACTGGGACCTGCTGTCCAAGAAAACGGCATAGCTGAAAAATCAGTTAAGCATTTGCGTAACTTGAATAATTTGGCTAATTTTGAAACATGTGTCTGCTGTCTTAATTTTGATAAATGGTTGGTCAACTAATCTACTAGTCAACGATCAACTAAATCAAAGTACAAATTCGATTTCATTATAAGCTTTCAGGCTTGTTTCCAATTTAGCTACGTTTTGAAAAGTTAAACAAAAGTAATTCCGTTTCGGTTTGGTTTTGCTGTACTCAACTCCGAATCAAGTTGGTTACGTTCCACTTTGGCGAAATCGACACGAGAGAATCAATCGAAACGATCGAAAATGGAACGAGAGACGCTGACTTTTACGTTTTACTTTTCGTTTTGGCTGCAACTGCCAATTTCTTGCGAAATTTAACAAAAAAAATTGATCACAGAAAACTTAATGTAATTTGCCAATTACTTTTCATTTCACCGGTCAACAAGCATAAATTTTTAAAACGAAAAACGCTTTCGTTTTTATGTTGCGAGAAACTGAATCGATTCCGTTTCCGAAAAGTTGGCGTGGAAGTGGAATTGAGAGCTTGCCTGATTTAGAAGTTTTTGCTAATTTTTATTATTCTGCTTTCGATATTCGAGGGTCTTTAATGTTGAGTGTTGTCAAACTTGCTCGAAACTTTTAAGTTACTCATGGGCAGGATCAAAAAATTACTAACATAAGTATTATTTCATCGAAATAAAGGTTAAACTTAGTGAATTTTTATGGCTCGAGGTTAGGAAATTACTTGCTCACATCTGTAAAAAACTGCTATACGAAAAAGATCTTGTTGCTTGGTACTGTTTTAAGAACCTTCCGGTTGTTACTTCAGTAGACCCTTTTTTATACGTTTATAAATAAGAAAGATTGAAGCTTTCGAGCGAGCTTAGAAATGGTCCGTTATATTTATACGTATTTGTTTATAGAAACTAAATCGCATAATACAATCGAAAACAAGTAGAAAACAATTCTTGTAAGATACTGAGGGAAAAAACAGAGCACGATCATTGTTAAAAATAGGCCATGACGGGATTTTCTCACTTCAAGAACAATTTCTCACTTGATTTGTTCCGTTTTTGAAAACATTTTAAACTCAAAAAAACTTTGAGGTCCAGGTTCGCAGTGACATAGCTTGTTCAACACGCCAACTGCCTTGGTTAATTGTAAAAAAATAAAAATTTTGTCGGATTAACTGGGAGTAGAGCCGAAGACATTTGTGGCGCGCAACGAAGGCGATCGTATTAGACGATTAGGCTATTGTCCACTTCTGAAGCCGCACGTCTGAATGGCTACTTATACTTTCAGTGCGATGAATTGTGCTCATTTCAAGAACATTAGGAACATTTGCTCTCCAACATTTGAGAGAGCATGCTGTTTTTATTTTGAGAGGAGAGTCTTATTTTCTGACCTAACAACCACTTTGACTAAAATCCTAGCAGGTCGCAAAGACCCATATTCAGAATGAGAATATTCTTATCGACCGAAAATTTTTGTGGTTTTGCCTAATAAAAGCTAGTTATCAAATGTTCCATATAAAAATAAAATTTCTCCCAATTTTCACAGTTGTTTCTTTGAATAGTTTGTATTGTCTTAGGTAGCGAAAAGTCTTATCAATGTCACATCGTTGCCACTCGATGCATGACATGTCCAGCGATAGTTTATCGATGAGTTCTTATTTACGTGACCAAAAATTTATCACGATTTTTTACACTTTTCTCACGTAAGTCAATGTCTAGACTTAGATAAGACTTATTTTTGATTGTGAGAGTAATGAGTTTAAGTTGGAACAACTCTATTTTTGGAAACTTTAATGATCAAATATAATTGCTTAATAATTTAAATAGCTCTGACTCGATAAGCTAAACTATTTTTATATTCTCACAAATAATCACTAACAATCTTAACCTCAAGTTTTCAATTTGGTTTTATGTTTTTAGGAAAAAAAATTGTATCATTTTCAACAGCAACTTCCTTGTTTACATAACGAATTATGCTTATCCATATGTATAAACATTTCAAATGCTTCACAGCAGGTCATTTGCATGCTCCATTTGAGCGCTAAGCCACAACAATGCCGTTCCAAAAAAAAAAAAATATGCTGCACAAGTAAGTACAACAAGTACAGGCCAAAAAGGAAAAGTAAAATTGAAAACAAAACGGCATATTACATTTTAATGCAGTACATATCAAATTTCGGCCTCCCTTGTCACTGGCAGCCACTCGTCATGGGAGCTGGGCCACGTCGACTCGACTCATCGTAATCCGAGCCTGCAGTCGTGTCAAGTGTGTCCCAGACCAGGAGCATGATGTCCATGTTCCCTCATTTGGGACAGTTCAACAATGATTACCCGTCTTTTATGAGCGCAACCACAAAAACATAAAAACAATTGTACCAACTATACAAGTTGTATGTTTGTATTGTACTTACTATATATGCATATTCCTGCGGTATATTCACATTATATGGCTACAATTAAATGCGGTTTATGATTAGAGATGGTTTACGTGGTGGATTTTGTGGTTCAACGGTGAAAGACTTGGGGGTCGTTTGGTGGCTTTTGACGCATAAAAGTCAAAACAGTTGTGGGTCTTCAAATGGAAATGAAATCGTTGAGTAGCAAAGTCATCAAAAGTGGTTGAAATTTAATTCCACCAAATATTAAATTTGTTTTCTTTCGCAGTTTTCTCCTTGACCCTTGTGAGTCATCGAAAGGCTTATAGGGGTGTTCAAATGCATATATCCTTCTCAAACTAAAAATCCTAAATACTAGGCTAAATATTTTGAAATCCGAAATAGAGTAATAGAGTTTCTATATCTGTTTTTAATGACCTTAATACTGTTAACCTGCAGTTTCTAGCTGGCTCGAGGTCTTGTTATGCTATTCGCATATCTTTAAACAGAGGCACACACAACACAACAAAGGAGGCTTAGGAAGATCGGACGGCCGTTTCATGAGGGACCAAATACTCACTCATCAGCGATCTTCAGCCTGAAATGTCTATCAAAAGAGCAGTCTCTCCATGCCAGCGACGGCAAAACGGTTTGGGAATTCCAAAGCAGCATGCGCGCAAACACCAAGAAAGACAGCCTAAGACAGACATTCCACTTTGTATGTGTGCGTGGCCAAAAACAGTTTTACCGTCGCTGGCATGAAGAGACGGCTCTTTTGATAGACATTTCAGGCTGAAGATCGCTGATGAGTGAGGATTTGCTCCCTCATGAAACGGCCGTCCGATATTTCAGTCTCTAGAGCGTAGTCGGCATGTCGATGTTGATACGCCTCCAAGACTAAGTGAACCTGACTCACCTGACAGGTGAGAGAACCAGGTCTGGAAATATTCCCAGCGAAAAATTCATGAAGTTGGCTTTGTTGTTGCTAAGTAATGCCCATATTCAATGGAACTCTTTTAAAGTCCTCTAGATGCTTTTTTCCTCCAAGTTACAAAATTCACCTGACAATCGCTTAAGGAGCAGGTAACGTAAACGTCAGTTTGGCGGCTACTGGAACACTACACAACGAAGCGAAATTGAAATCAAAATTAATCAAACCATGTTACCTGCCCCCTTCGACCAAACAACCAACCGACTGACACACAAAGTGGGAGGGAGAAGTCAACGAAACGTTTTGCATATTTCTTTAAAAAAATTTTTTTCTAATAAAAATTGTGTGACTGACTTTTAAGCAGCGCCGCCAGAAGGAATGCGGCAGCGTAGGCAGTGCCAGTGCAAAAATCTGCTGCAGTTTTAAGCCAAGATTAGCAGTGGTGCTGGCCAAGGCAGTTTTAATTATAAGCTGCACCGCCCCGGGGCAGCCGCCAAATAGGCGCTAGAGCCTAGACAAAACACCCACGCGATATGTGCAGAAACTGGCCAACAGCTTGGCTCTGTCAACGGGCGCCGCCATTGCCTCAATTTTAATAGCCCCAGCTCCACTTGGTGTGTGCTTACAAAAGGCCTTTTTGTTATCTTGTCGCGGTTGTCGCTCAAAAAAAAATATAAATAAATTAAAAGGTTGCCTTGGCGCAAGGTGTGCAAAAACTGCAAATGCGCTAAAAGCCGCACACAGTTTGTAACTTCCCCCAAATGGGTCATGGGTAAACTCTTCAAAGTTTACATTATTTTTGATATTACTCCAAGCCTTTAGCAGTTTCTTATATTTGCGCACACACGTCGCCCCGTTAAGATAACGCGCTAAAGAAAACGAACAGAATGACAAATACAAATAACTAAAACAACTCACAAAACAAAACGCAAATACTTCGCAGAAAAGAAAGACAAGAACATGTGTAACGACTTCTTCACACCTAAACGAAAGTTTTCAAATTAAATCATTGGCATTGCTGGAGGCGAAGTTTTTCTTTGGAATGCTAATTGACAAGGCCGTTTGGTTATCGCTGCCAAACGGTTTGAACGAAAGACCGAGCACATTGAACTTGTATGGCCAACAGGGTGGAGATTGTGTGAAATTTCACGCTTTGGTTTGAAATTTCTTCGCCCGAACTCTGAAATATAATTCACTAAACTATGACAAACTTTAAGTCATATTTGCCAGCGATATCTAAATATAAACGGCAAGTCAATAAAGGATGCACTAACAGAAATTAATATGAATTTTAACACTTGAGACTAAATGAATGGGGGCATTCCCTTTTAAAGCTATGTCATTCCCTTTTAAAGCTTTATATGAATACTATTTTGTCCGAACTGTGTATATCAAACAACATATTTCCAATCAACCACCAAAATTTCCAGTTCATAGCTTAAGTAAATTCTGAAATTTGGAAAACGTCTAACACTCACATTATAAACCTTCAAAACCGGATGGTTGGTAGCCGTATAAATGTCGAACTTCATAGTTCCAGCCAACACACCAAATTTCAAGTTCTTAGCTCAAATTACTTCTGAGATTTGGTTCAGAACCACTTGTAAACGGTTCCACTTTTCCATTCGAAACTGGTTCTGAAACCACAAAACATCTAACTCTTTATTACCCACCTAAAAACGAAATTTTAAGATCATATCTTAAATAACTTCTGAGATATGGCTCTCAACCACTTTTGAACTTTTAAAATATCCAACTCTATATTACCAACCTTCATAACAAATTTCAAGCTTGTAGCCAAAAGCCAAGTTCACACAGGCAAATAATTTGGACAAATTTCGGTACAATTTTGGCTAAACAAGCCTAAATAGTGAACTTTTTGGCCATATTTGAACAATTTATTTGTAAATGAAATCATAGAGATTAGTTTTAAGGGGGAACACACTTTGCGATGAGCAAAAGTAGATGGTTTTTAAAAAAATCCAGAAAAAAAGTATAAGAGATTTTTTATTTTTGTTTTTTTTATTAAATAGTTAATGAATGAAAGGAAAATACAAAATTTTTTGTCAATATGAGGGCCGTTCAGAAAGTTATCGGCCTCCGAAAAATGATGAATAAAAAAAGGTGCCCACATGGTGACCATGGTTGCAGCACTTGGGATGATCTGAAAAAAAAAGAAAAATGCGGTTATGTTTAGAACTAATGTGGCTATCGTTCGGCCCTCCGAAAACAAATTGAAAATTTTTTGACAAAATGACGGACATTTGAAAACAAAAAATTTTTTTGTCCTTTTTTTTGTAGTTTAGTGTAAAAAAAGTACACTTAAAATATAGGTATCCAAAATTTGGAGGGCCGAACGATAGCGACGACAATTCTGCGTCGTATAAGCCCTTCCGGAGCAAAATCGGTCCACTGGTTTCTTCTGAATCGTGGCCACCAGTTTGAAAAACGTGGTTTCGAGATAAACGCGCCTTAAGTTTGCAGTTGCTTGGGAATTTAGGTCACATTGGGTCACTAAAAGGACTATATCTCCTAAACTTATTCGAGTTTTCGAAAATCCTTTTTGGGGGATATTTTTAAATATCCAAGCTACAAAGATATGCAAAAAAAAGTCGAAAATTTTTTTCCGCAAAGTGTTTTCCCTTACAAAATCTGCAATCATGAATATTTAGCTAGCAACCATGGCTATTTAGCAAAATTTTTTTTTTTAAATCTGGGCAAATTATTTGCTTCTGAGAACTAAGCTAAATAGCTTCTGAGATTCAAAACCGGTTCTGAAGAAGTTAAATATTCAACTCTATAATACCATCCTACAAACCAAGTTTTAAATTCATAGCTTAAATAACTTCTGAAATACGGCTCTGAACCACTTTTGAACCGGTTCAAAATCGGTTCTTAACCAGGAAAATATCCATCTCCATGTTAAATATTACGATTTCAAACCGGTTCAGAGACATGACACATTGCCTACGACTCTTTCCTGACAGACATGAACATTGTGTGAAAATTTCATGTAGAGATTAGAGGTTTAAACGCCTATAAGGGACAAATATATAAACATACAAACATTCATTTACTTTTATATATATGGATAATATGTATGATAAGCCTCTCGAAAATCGTGTCCTTTCAAATCGACCAATCGCTGCAGTTCATCAAATTCGAATCCAGCTTTTTCAAGAATGTCCCTTCTTTTTCTTTAGTGGACTTTGCCCATTGGCTGCAAATCATCGGCTGCTTCCTCATGCTGTGAAAAATCCGAAACAGCTAGCAGTGTGTGTCAAATTTATAGACTAAAACTGTATTTGTTTGATACATCTCCACAAATCTGCATCCCGATATTTTGTGTAATATTTATAACGGTTTCAAATTTCAACACTTTTTTTTAACATTACACAGTGCGACACTCAAAAAGACCTCTGAAAGGGACCTATTAATTGTGAAACTAAAGGCATCAGGTAGCAACGCCTCACACCCAGTTTTTCTAGATCAGCTTGAGTGCGCGTTAAATGGGAATATTTATACTAGCAAAACACAGATACAAAACCTGGTTGGACAAAAATGAGAGCTAAAAGTTTTGGAAAATCCACCAAAGATGAAAGGAGTCACTACAGTTGTTATACCAAATTTCCGCATCCAATGGAAATGGTGGCTAGTACATATTTAAATTGATTGATATACTGACAAATAAAAAGTATCCTTAAGGGATGGATACATGCAACCAGACCAGAAGTATTTTTGTACTATTATTGCCAATTTTAACTATATGAACGAAAAACGAATAATATCTTTTGAAGATTTCAGCCCAAGGTCTCTTAACATATCGCAGATTGTCCATGAAAGACATTTATAAAGGAAATTTAGACATTTTCATTATGCTGACATGAAATATTTTACTCATAAGACTCACATTTTGACTTTGGTTTTGTATGTGAACAATAGGGTGATTTTTTTAAGGGCCAAGTTGAAATTTAGTAACGGCGTCACCTAGAAAGGTTCCTTTTATATTATAGATAATAAAATTTCAAACAAAAAACAAACTCGGTATTAGTATACGCCCCGAATTCTACATTGGATTTCCAATAATAAGATCTGAGCTACATGTGTCGAGTTGTCAATTTCTGAAAGTCTTGCAAGGTATTTCGATTTTGACTTATATTGTTTTTGATCCCAATATTGTCATGGGGCCGACAGTCGACAGTGTTGAGATGCCGACTTTCGTGTTAACAACTAGCCCGGGTTCAATTCCCAGGCAATGAACTTAGGGTTAAATTTTATTTTTTTAAATTATTTTTTGTTTTTATTGCTTAAAACATACCCAAGCCAATCAAAAAGTTCGTACACAATGTTCATATCCTGACAACCACTGTTCATGATTTAAGAAAAAGCGGGATTACACTTGAGTTTGGAGAAATGGAAATCGAAAGGTCTCTTACACACAATACATGAGCTGTTTTGACCAGCTTCACATGTTAGTCCTCCACGAAGTTCTCCAAAATATTTTTGACTTAGTTTTTGGTCTTCTTTTAATCCATTTCTTGAATTCAGTGCTTGATTCTCGAAGGTACATGTCTCAATTAAAAGTCTTAAGAGTAAGTTTATTCCTCCAACATTTTTAGTATAAATAATTTTTTTGGTATCGTCTCTTATGCTTTGCTAACTTTAGTTTAAATCTGAGTAAGTTTTTGAAAGTGAAGAAAGTTAGAAATCAACGCCAACTACAAAAATATATAAAGTTGAAAGGCAACACTGCGTATGAGTAATATCAAAAACTTTGGAGCCCCGTCGAGTCCACTAAAACATAACTTTTTTAAACTTTTTCCTTTATGACCTTAAATTTTCCTTACAAAGCCCTAGTGTACATGCACAAAGTTTATTTTTCTCTGCATCACGACGAATTTATGCTCTCGGATTGTCGATGTCGCTGCTGTAGATAGCGTTCGCAATTTTTAAACCAATCGATCTACAACTCCTACTTACCCTACTTTTAAAGTCACAGAAGTCCGCTGGAATGCGTTGAGTTCAGCAAATTGTTGCCGTCGATTGCTGGCCTGTTCAGGCGTTTCGGCAGCTCTTACCTGTTGCATTCTCCTAAGCATTACACTCATCCGTCTTGGTCTTTTAGAGGTTCTTTTTGAGCTTTAGACCTATGTTTTCTCGGCATATTTAAAAACAAGAAAAAAAGCCATAGAGGTCAAACCTCTATATCTTACCATCTCTAAAATCTCTGCGTTTAGCTAATCAGCTCCTGTCGTTAAGTTCTCGTTAAGTTAATACGAAGAAGTAAACGTTTTTAGTAAGAAATTGTATACTTAGTTTTCTAGCTGAGGCACTTTATTTGACAATCTGTTGATTCCAGAAAATGTTGAGCGTTCATTGTTTTCCTCATCAACATGGCAGCCCATAATCGAAATTTGCAGGCTTTCTAGCTTATACAATGCAACTGGGGAGTCAGACTTGCGTTGTCCCCTAAGAGCTGCTCCCAGCCAATTAGTCAATTGAAAATGAAAATTCGTTTGAACAATAAAGATTTACATCGAATTTACAGCCATTGAGTTCACACTTTTGTACGAAGCCTTCAAAATCTGTTGCATTTCATTACAAATCGCTTTACATTTGATCAATTTTGAATCAAGCTAGTTCCAGTTTTTACTGTAGTAAAGTTGAATGTGGTTCTGGTTTCATTTGCTAATTCTACTTACTTTTAAGTCTTCGTATTTACTCAATGAATTTTACACAGTTTAAGAAATCTCTTCGAAAGTGTCTTTTATGTAAAATTTAACAACCTCTGGGCAAATAAATTTGTGTTTTGTTAATTACTTTGAGGGCAAGGCTAAACCTCATTATAATGCTTTCGGGAATATACATTATTTTTGTGGAATGTTGCTAACATCGAAAAATCTACCGTACATTTTCATTTGTTTTTAATTTTTTCCTCTTTCAGTTGGGGCCACCTTTAAAAAGTGGGTAGAGCCAATGTAATCACACCGTAAAATATTAACAACAACAAAAACAACTGTACACAATCAGCAAATAATTCATTTTTGTAGTCGTTAAGTCTAGGTGTAATTTCAACGGCATGCCAACACATTTTTATTTTGCCACCTAACAATCCTCGTCTTTTTTTTTTGCTACGCGACTTTTGTCACGTTATTTTCACTCGGACTGAGGGGTTGCCTTTGCCTCGTATCAATACTTTAAAGAGCTTAAGTGGCTCTAAGTTCTTGGCATTAGAACCTAACCCAATAGGGCTTTACAACTGATTAGTTTGGCCCGAAGTTCAAGTGTTCTTTTGGACTGTTTAAATTTTGTTGGTTTTTGCAGCCTAAATTATGCATCTGCCAACGCTTAAATTGCCCAAAGTTGTTGACAGCTGCTTTTGGGTTTGGGAAGGGCGTCGTCGTCGTCGTTTGCTAAATGTTGGCGTGTTTATTACCTCATCACGTACCACAAAAAATCGCACACGCAGCGCCTAAGTGGACGGCGGGGAGCGCTCAGGTTACTAACATCACCTCAACCATAGGCCTGGCCTGGAGCCGTTGCCACGCGCCAGCGCGACAGCTGCATACATACATCTATCTGTATGCATGTATGACTGATTGATATTGGGCGAGCTGGCAATACGGACCAGTCTCAACTGTTAAACTGACCATTAGATGCCCGTGTCGTGTGGTGGCGGCTTTATGGCGTCGTCTAGTCGGCGGCATTCCTTCTCTCAAGCATTCTCCACACACTCTGGTCCGGCTTGAGATGTAACCATTTAACGTTGTCTTGGCGCGTACGTACATATGCACTTGATCTATTGATCTTCGTGTTCGTTTTTTACCCATAAGCGCGTAGCACAGTGGTTCTGTTCGCTGTGGCGTACCACTGTGCCTGGTCCAGTTTGGTTACCAGTTTGCCTTGCAGTTCAATGCACCAGAGGCGGCCAACCAGTTCAAAAAATTATGACAACTTGGGGGGGAAATGTGGCGAAGGGGGGTCGGTCTGCTGCCTTATTTGTAAACAATTGTGGGCCGTCCGTTACTGTTACTCCGTTTAGCCATTCCTTTAACCACACACTCATATCTTTTCGCAGAGACACCTTGTACCGCATGTCTTTCGATTTGGAGCCACTGGAGCGCGCCAGCTGGGAGGCGACACCATCGCAGATTACCATGTGCCAGGCGAAAGGCCAGTCGGAGCGCTGGTGTCGCAACTTTATACGCGTGCTGCACAGCTATGGTGAGAACCAACTGTATGTGTGTGGGACGAACGCCTTCCAGCCAAGCTGTTCATGGCGCCAGGTGAGTGGTCGTCGCCGTCGTCGCGACAACATGCCAACTCCAATTGCTAAAGTCGCTTGTTTTTCTTTACTTCAGATGGAAAATCTAAACATCAGCAGCGTGGATGACGGCGTGGTCAAGTGCCCCTTTCATCCGCAGGCAAACAGCACCAGCCTGATGCAGTCCAATGGCAATTTATTTGTGGGCACTGCCACCGATTTCTCTGGCAGTGATGTGGCCATATTGCGCACAGCAGTGCAGTCCAATAAGGTGAGTTTGAGTAGGGAAAAGTTCTAAGATTCTTTTCCAAGCGACTCTAGGAAAGCCTAGTGCGGAACAAGCAAGGATTTTGTAAGATATGAACTCGTGTTTGGGTCGGGACTTCTACGATTATAATGATATACTTATAGAAGTTAAACGCTTTGGGAATATAAAATGTAATAAACATTCCTCATAGATTAGTAACGAGTAACGAGTTAGCTGGCTCGAGGTCAAGAATTTGCGTTTGTTCACAACTGTAAACAACTTATGCATTGACACTCACAAAGAGCGTGGAAGCTCTTTACGGATGTTTCATGGATGTCCAATCCAATCATCAAAAGGCGTTTCGCAAAATCACTCCTGATCGTAGAGCCAATTCTATGCAATCAAAAAACTTCCAAATCTTTAAGCTGAAATAACATTTTCCAAACTGTAATTCTAGTATTCCAACAAAGAAGAAAAAAAAATGTAAAAACCAATCGAAATATAGTTTTTCCACATGTTTCACAGGGATTATCAACCCACTACGTTTGTGTAGATTTTCTGCATGCCACGTTTAGCTTTCCCATTCATAAGCTGTTCTAAATGCACGTTTAGGTTTTTCATTTCTAAATGCGGCATGTAGCTTTTCTAAACGCCACGTATAGCACATAAAAAAAAATAAAAAAATTCCTTTTTCAGCTATACTATTTACACAAGGGAATGTGGAGGGTAGGGGGAGGAAGGGGCACAAAGTGGGCAGGGTCTTCCCTTCCGAAAAACTTGTAATTTATTTTTTTTTTTTACTTACCTTGTCTAGGATTCGAACTCACAACTCATTTGTCTCGAAAACTACACACAGCCGAGAGCCTAACGACTAAAGCACCGGAGGGAATGCCGCAAGTCACAGTTATAAAGTCAAGAAACTAGCGACAATAAACTTCACGTTTCTCGTAGATTTTCTAAACGAAGCATTTAGCATTTGAAATCCTTAACGTTTGTTTAGAAAACCTACACGTGTGGAAATTAGTTTGCTAGACGAAAAATATAACTTTTCTGTACTGTAGAATTTCTACACGCAAGTGTAGATTTTCAATATCTAAACGTTCATGAAGAAACCTACATTTTCGCGTGGAATTCAGAAAGATTAATGAAAAATGTAGAAATACTTTGAAAAAACGCTGATTTTCTCTTGTCATGTACCCTTTGCATTTGTCCACGCAGCATTTAACTTTTCTGCATGCCTCGCTTACTTTATTTATTTTAACACGTTCGTGTAGTTTTTTCTAAACGCCACGTGTAGCTTTCTGTTTTCTATATTTTCGTGTGAAGTTTAGCAGGGTGAACTACGTTTCGTTTAGGATTGTCACTTCTACACGCGGCGTGTAGCCAATTTCGTTTTCTCTGTGTAAGGTTTTCGACTTGGTCAGAGTGATGCCAGCTAAAAGTTGGTAAGCTCTAAACCATTCTTTAGATTTCAAAGACCTCAAAGCAAAGAAAACTCCTTCAAAATCTATAAAGATATTTTGACATATTGTACCATCTTACAGACTAAAATTGTAGTTAGAGATGTGTACATTGGGCTTACAATGCCCTCATTGGATCTTTTGTCAGTATGTTAGATCTAGTGCAATCTTTTGACATTGTAGTCTGAAACTTGATACGTGTTGGGATCTTAAGGTTCTTCTCTGAGTTTGTGTAAGTCTGTTATGTGCTAAATAGATTTAACTGATATTTGGACTGTTTTAATAAACTATGAATTGGCCTGTCAGTACTAGGCCTTCAGTCTTGTTCTTTGCATCTAATCCCTTCTTTGAACAAGGAGCTCTGGACCGCATACCTTCAGTTTTCAGTTTTGTTTTAAAGACCACAGTTCTGACACATGCTAGGTTAGGTTGAAATGGGAAAATCCAATTTCTTCTCTTAGGCCAATGAAGGCCTAACCCTAACTCTTTCTACGATGTGTACGTAGAGGGAGGATCTTCCTCGTTAAACCATTTAGATAATAGCACGAATTTGAGCAAAGAGGCAAATCTATTTCAGAGATTTCTGACAGATGGTCTGCGAGTCGTCTTCTGCTAAGAGCTGATCAGTGACTGAATGGGTGTTAAACACACTTCTCTTCATCAACTGTCTTGCAGTTTCTACAGAAGTCATTGTGTCTGAGTAAGGGAAACTACCCACAAAATGTCCATGAACCGCTGGAGATCAATTCGCGCTTGTGAAATCTCTAAGCTCACTTGGCCTACTCTGAATTTAAAAAGAGCTTTAACAATACTGCGTCTAGACAGGCAGAATGTCTCCCTACTCGTAGGAATTCTAGAAGGACACTGTCTTCTAGGCAGGAGTGCCGCGAGGCTTGGTGTACACCACAACGACTATTGTAGAAGCTGTTTCCCAGAAGCAAGCATCCAGCATCTTCTCTGTCACTATCCAGCGCTCAGTAGAAGATGATTTTCCTAGGTCAGCATTTTGTATCTGACATATCAGCAGTATCTGAAATAGAGATTGCTTTGCTTTCCAAATTTCTGCTACTTTCTTAGTGGTTTTGAAAGGATGACGCTCCCTATACTAATGTCTAAAAGTAATAATTAGTGGTTATATGGTATCACAATGGACCTACTTTTGGCCTATGTGAAGAAGCTTCACCGCTTCTACCATGTCAACTTAACATAACCTAAGGCCTAAGATTTTTAATGTACAGTGTGGTCCATGTAAGCCTAGATACTTCACATGTGTGAATCGCTTAGAGATCTTCGGCACTCAGTAAGAGATTGGCATTATTAAAATTACCGTCAAGGACTTTTAATGCAGCTTGACTATTTAAGAAAATGATTACGTTACTTCCTATGATTACGAAGTTTTCCAAATGATTGATAGTCTTCTGGATTGCTACAACCTCTGCTTGGTAAACAGCACAATGATCAGGAAGTCGGAACGAAGTTTTGATCCCGAGCTCTGGACTAAAGACTCCTTCTCCTACCCTGGCAATCGGTTTGAAGTGGAACATTAGGTTCCAGCAGGCTAGAAACAGACGTACCACTTGAAATTTGTGAGTTTCGATACTTATGTGTGTGACGATTTGTCGAACGTGGTTCCCAAGCACTACACTTCTTTTACTAGGAAGTTATAACTTTGAGTATGATAGAAGACATATAATCTGTATAAAAACTGATGCACGTTCCTTTTGGCAGTAGGTTAGAAGCGAAGAAATCTGCACAACATGCAAACGTCCCTTCTAAAAGCACGCATGCTACACTCATGCTATTGGAAACCAAAATGCCAAATGGGACCCGAACGATTGACGATCGTTCGTTTTTTACAAACATGTTCTTTTTGCCGTATGTTGGAAGGCATAAAATCAGCATAGCATGCAAACGTCCCTTCTATTGGCTCGCTTGCAGCATGGAGCAGAGACAGCCGAGCGTTTTTACGAAGTTGAACCAACAACAACAACCCATGCAAACGTCGCTTCTAATAGAACAGTTCCTGCTGCGTTTCGCCCCTATACAAAAGCAAAAGGAAGATAGCTGGTTTTTGCAACTACTTCTTAGTGGCAAAAGTTGTTTACGGGATGTGCTTCTGGCATGCAGTCAAGTCCGACTGGGCGAACAAACTTTGCACACAGACAGCACACTAATGTAAAATCTAAACTCCACATTAAAATTTCCCTTCAAATTTCCTTGACATTCATTTAAATGGCCGTTACTAATCTTGTTGTTCTATGGCTTTGGTTGCAGTCCAGACGAATTGGAATGGTGACTTTTTACATTGACGGTACAGCCAGTTGAGGCAGAAGTATAGTGGTCTTTCCAGAGCTACTAACTTTCCAGGTACCGCTTGGTCTCAGCCTAAGAGCGGTACTACTGGCAACAGTTCTGACATACTAAATAAGGTTAATATTTAGCTAAGATTCTTTAAGCGTTAATCTAAGGACCACAAAGCTATTGAATGAGTCCCTCGTAAGCTCATAGTTTGAATAATGCGTATTTGAATAATGAGTATTTGAACACCTCAATATAAATACTTCCAAGTTATACATAAATTGGTTCAAAAGCAGTATCTACTCCTTGAGCAAAGTACATTACACTGGGATGCAACGCAATCCAAAGTCATGTTGTACTTTTTCTGCATAAGCTTGTAACTGATAATGTTGATTCGTCTCTTCTCCCAAGTTATCTTAACTGAAATATACGGTCTGTAAAAAAGCATCAGTCCTGTTGTTGCTGTAGCTTTCTTAAGATTCGTCTGCATCTGTCTAGTCTAGTCATATGCAAACTTTGATAAGATTCTTTTTGCTTGCTTTTATGCGAAGTATGCAAGCAATGCAACTCAAACATTCTTGTTTGTAGCTTAACGTACACCATCGAAAGGGGAGCTTATCATATAGAAGAAGAATCTTACCACCATTTCTCCATGATTATTCAAATCCCTTCCTCTCTCTTTCCAGCGCTTCCTACGCACTAAACAGTACAACAACAACTGGCTAAATGGAGCACAATTCGTTGGCAGTTTTGAGGCTGGAAATTTTGTGTATTTTCTGTTAAGGGAATCGGCTGCCGAACACATGACCTGTGGCAAGGTTTGTAGAACTTCTAAGAAGTACAAAAACCTTATCAACTCATTCTCTCTCCTATTTAGGCCATCTACTCCCGCATAGCGCGCGTTTGCAAGAATGATGTGGGTGGTGGTCAACTGTTGCGTGACAATTGGACCTCTTTTCTGAAGGCGCGCTTGAATTGTTCCTTGCCTGGTGACTATCCTTACTACTTTGATGAAATCCAAGGCATGACTTATGCCGAGTCGGAGCATGTGCTCTATGCGACCTTCAGAACTTCAGGGTAAGTAACCCTTAAGCTTTTTGGCCTCAAATCTCAACTGATCCCTGAATCTATTGTAGATCGAGCATATTTGGTTCAGCCGTGTGTGCCTACAATCTGAGCTCCATTAACCAGGCCTTCGAGGGTGCCTTCAAGCATCAGGAGCATGCGGATGCAGCTTGGCAAACGGTGAACTCCCCCCCAGCGTAGCCAGTTCCAGTGTGCGAGTGGTGCCACTGGTTTTGGTCATTTGCTAGAAAGTACACGATATCAGCTAATGGATCAGGCTGTTCAGCCCATAGGAGCGCAGCCTTTGTATCATTCCAAACTCGAGCAGTTCTCGCACATAGCCTTGGATGTGGTGCAGACCAAAACGGAAGAGTTGCATGTACTTTTTGTGGCCAGCAGTGGGAATCATGTGAAGAAGCTGTCGGTTAAATATGGCCAGGGTCAGGCTCAGACCTGTTTGGTGGAGCTGTGGCAGGCAGATGATACGGGCACCAGCACTCTGCTTAATATGGCCTACCTAAAGGTCAGTGATTCGTTGTATCTGGGCACAGATTTGGCATTGACCCGCATACCTGCCCAGCGTTGCAGTCGCCATGTGTCCCAGTCCAGTTGCCTGAATGCCATGGATCCGTATTGTGGCTGGAATGAGTTGGTGGAACGCTGCATGCCACAACCCTTGGACTCGACAGTGCAGCAACACTGGCAACAGGCTGCTGAGATGACCTGTCCTGTGCTCAACGCTCCCATAGATGGAGCCTGGTCCGCCTGGTCCCAGTGGGCGGTGTGCCAGCAACACGAGCAACCCGACAGCAACTGTCTGTGCCGACAGCGCAACTGCAATAATCCGCAGCCCCAGCATGGTGGTTCCAATTGCGAGGGCATCAGTACACAGGTGACCAACTGCACTCAGCATGGCGGCTGGACGGATTGGTCAGCCTGGTCGCCTTGTTCGCAGACTTGTGGCATAGCCGTAAAGACGAGACGTCGTAGCTGCGGCAATCCCAGGCCAGCGTATGGAGGACGCACCTGTGTGGGTTCCGAACATGCCGAGATGTATTGCCGTCACCTGCCACCTTGTCCAGTGGCCAAACCGCCTTCGGTGGATGGTGGCTGGGGACCTTGGGGCGAGTGGAGCGAGTGTAGTGCCCAGTGTGGCGGTGGCTTTCGTATGCGACGACGCGAATGCAATGATCCCTTGCCCCAGAACGGTGGAATGGAGTGTCCTGGCTGTCACTTGGACTACGAGGAGTGCAACATGCAGAGCTGTTCAGAAGTACGCAAACTGAGCGCCTGGACACCCTGGCTGACCATTAATGGTAGCGCCCAGGAGGAGCGTCGTTATAGATATGCCTGTCGTGCCACCAGTCCGGATGCCAGCTCGGTTAGAATCAGCCTAGCCAAAGAGGAGACACGTACCTGCCGTTCGGATGGTAGTTGTCAGCGTCATGGGGAGCACGAATCAACCACAGAACATGACACAGATTGGTCACCCTGCAGTGTAAGCTGTGGCGGTGGCACTCAGCAGAGGCAACGAGGACGTGGTACTCAGAGTCGGGTCTGCAATCTGCAGGCTTGTCCCACAGATGCAGAACAACCGGACAATAGCATAGATAATGAGTTGGAGCTGGAATGGGGCTGTTGGTCAGAGTGGTCTGCGTGCTCCGTGACCTGTGGATTGGGCATACGCAGACGTACACGCAAATGCCTGGGCGGACATGAGCGACTGTGTAAGGGTAGAGCTCTGGAGGAGCAGAAATGCGAAATGGTGCCATGTGAAGGTGAGTGTGAATAAATTTAGGGGCAGGAAAGTTACTAATTTACGGTTGTCTTTCCTAGATTTTCTGGGTTGGAGCACTTGGAGCAAGTGGTCGGCCTGCTCTAGCGATGGTATACGTTTGCGTCATCGTCGCTGTCTTAAGGAGCCACCCAGCAGTTTGGAGTGTCGGGGAGCTGAATTCGAGAAGACCGCTTGTGTGCCTGGAGAGTGCGAGGGTAAGTTGAGAAACCAAACCGAGCAACAGTATATTCGCTCACTATATTTTTAACTTTCGTGAGAACAATTATTGCTCTCAATTGATGTTCTCTTTCGTTTACAACGCTTTTTCTACGAAGCAGTTCCTTAAAACATTAAAAATTTGATTCCTATCTTTATTCTTTATTCTTACGAAATTTATTTTTTGTTTTTTAGAGAATTTTGTGCTCACATTTCAACGTGTGTGTTTTTAATATAAGAAGTCACTGTAAGGAAGTGCATCAAGCGAACATATTGACATAAAGTCATCCCAGGTCGAAAACTTTCTTTAGTAATGGTTCAGAAACCTCAGAGTATGCCCTTAAACCACGCTTCAACTGGAGCTGACTTTGATTCTCTCATCTTGGATATTCCAGAAACAGCGTGAAGTACGACCTTTCTAAAAAAGTTATATTAGTAATTTAAAAAAATGAGTGCAAGGAACGATGTGTATATGTTTAGCTGCTCAGATTGTAAATATAGAGCTTGTGCTCTATATTCAAATACATTAATTTAGTCTTCAACACGTCGTGTGGGGGATTGTATTTACCTAGCTTTTACTTTTACCAAATTACCGCAGTGTTTGAACTAAAATCAAATTTATTAATGTCAATCGTCAAGCACCTACTGGTCTACCAGCTCAGCTTGGCTATACGGGGATGAAATTTAGAAATTCACGAAGCTTTATAAAAATGTGTTTGTAAGTTGATACTTTTTGGTATCAAAAATAACAATTTATTTTTTCTTACTAGGATTATGGTTATTATAGGATAATTATTATATTGATTCTAAAAAAAAACGATACATTTTTTAGTTTCAATTTGAGACAACGTACTACTCAAAGTGATATTGATAGCGATTTTTTGGGTGTTGGTATCTGAATATCACAGTATGACAAAATCAAACTTTTGGTACAAAGCCCAGGATGAGACTAGTAAATTTCTGATAGAAGGGACTTTTGTAAGAACCCACCTCGGACTTTAGGATCACTTCACTCAGTTGAACGCAACGCCACTAGATATGACTTAATATCCAGTCTAAATGGATCTTTTTGGATTTTCTGTGTGTAAAAAATTACATGTATTAGACTCCCGATGAGAAGCAAACAAAGTTGCTGAAACGCGCATAGGAGGAAATCTGTGAAATAAATTTTCCTTTTACTTCTCACACAAAATCCCTCGTTGAGAAAAGTGATTTTAGAGTAATTTTTTGTGTCAATATGAGCGTGAGGCGTTACGTTGAATTCCGATTTTTGCTCAAGCCAAGGGGCGAAGCCGGATTTTTTTCAGGAGGGTGTTTTGAAAAATTTTCCCTAGCATGGTTTTGCATGAAAATGTATATTCATGTATCCCCAGGTAACCTATTTCGGCTGCCTCCCGGCTAAGCCTCGTCAGTCACGCTTCCCAACCACTTACTGCTGATCATATGGAATCTTTGTTGATTTCTGCTGATTAAAATTTTCATTTACAAACAGACTAGGCGTTGAACGGTATATATGTCTAGTGATAAGTCAGTTCTTTAAGTCAAATTTTCAATTTGTTGAATATGAAAGTTTAACTATCATTTTACATTCAACATTTACAACAAATCTTATTAATTTTTCTAACAAAAACTTAATCATTTATTTCTTCACTTTCAGAACACCAAAGTGCCTCCACCACCGCCATATCCATTATCATACCCTTCTGCATACTTCTTACACTGGCCTGCTGTTATGCCACCTATCGTTTTACCAAAAAACGTTTCCAGCTAAGCATGGAAGAGGCTCTCAATAAAACCACAACGACTACGGCTAGTTTTGATAGCTATCCGAATCAGTATTCCAGTTTGCCCACTAAAGATGTAAGACTACCATAACACACCTCTCCGATTATAACTTGGCTAATTTCATTCTTCATTTTCAGTACTACGAGCAACGACCTAAACGGCAGTCCAGCTTCCGCATGCCTGCCAAAACCACTAATGTGGGTAACGGTACCCTAAATCGGAACAACATGCACCACAATAATACACCCAAAGTGCTGTCCAAAACCTACAACGATTGTGAGACGGGCACATTAAAGCGTCAGTCAGCGTTGAACAATTGTAGAACCAATATAGACGATGAGAAATTCTAGACTCTGACTTGCCCCTGCTCCATCAGTGCCATCATTTGCCAGTTTATTGGAAATGTTACAGCGAAAACATTTTGCACCGCAAAAAGTTCCTTCTTTGACTCACATTGAGTCGTTTTTTATAGTGTAGTAAAAGTGTAAGCTAGAGATCTACTTAGTTTTAACCTAATGATTTGTACTTCTTAGGGAAAATAATTTGACTGAGGTTGGTTTCTTTTTTTTGCTGTCAAATTTTTTTACCCGCCCAAACCCTAATTTAAGTGTATAAACATCAACAAAAAAAGCGAGAGACTGAATGTTTAACTTCATTTTTTTTTTTATAAAAATTTTGCTCAACCCAAAATTAATGCCATGCAACAACAACGATTGGGGCAATGTTTTTCCTTTTGTCAAAAATATTGCTTTTCATATTTTACGTAAATAATTTATCAATTTTTGTATAGTTTTAGGTTTAGACTTGAGTTAAAAAATGTTGACGCGTTTAGTTGTCTAAGCAGAAATCGAAAATATACAATGAGTTTTACTAACCAAATTATAAGGATTGCTTGTTTTAATGGGGTGGGTTTTTTGTTTCAGCTTTAAGAATGATTAATGGATGAGCTCATCTTCTCTTGTAGTTTCAAACCAATTTTAGTAGACTTAGATGCCACATTAAATAGTAAGGTGGAAAACTTCTTGCCTATAGCGGTTGCGGCCGGTGCTGCTCAGCATAATTGATTGTTTTCCTGTTAACTGACTATCGTCTATTCGAACTTAACCATTCCTTTGACGGATCGACTATTTATCGATTTCTAAATATGCTTAGAAGGTACTCAACAATCTATTCAAGAAAACGTGTGGATATGACTTACCCAAATTGGAACTTGAATCTGACCTGCTCGAAACTATAAGAAGTCAAAACTCGGCCTTCCTGCCTGATCTATTTTGTTCATACGGGACGGATAGACAGACGGACATGGTTATGATTGTAGGGCTGTTGATGCCAATCAAGAGTACACATACTTTATAGCTGTCAGATACATTTGCACATACTAATCAGGAGGTTCCGGAAATCTCTACAGATTTTGGGCTTCGGTTGGTTTGGTGCAATCGATAGAGAAATCCGTCCCAGAACTTCGAGAGATTTCGTTTTCTTTGAAAGACTAGTTCGAAAGTCGAGTTCGAAAGGTGTGTTTAAGATTATGGTCCTACTACAAACCAGTGATACATTGCGTGCTCCGTGAATTGCTGGTAAATGTATTGGCAAATTTGTGTAATTGGTTGGTTTGCCAAAATCTCCCAATCGGGTGTCCTGAAACTTAGAGATTTAGTTTCGGTTGGTTTGCAAATCGCCAGTGAAATCCGTCGGTGTCCCAGAACTCTGAGATTCGTTCAGTTCGAAAGCTCCAGTCCGGAAGTCGCCTGAAAGGAGTGCGGCTAAGATCATAGTCCCACTACAAAACAGTGCTGATAAATTGCGTGGGTTGGGTGAATTCGCTATTGGTTGGGAAATGTGCTAGGCTGGTTTGTGTACAAGATGGTTTGCCAAAATCTCCAACAAAAATAGAGAAAGAGCTTTGAAACCAACCGAAAGAGATTTAGGACATCGAGAATTGGTTTTGGTTGAATGGTTAGAAGAAATTTCTGGACACCACCGGAATATGTCTCATTTTGAATACGAAACCTTTGTTTTCTCCCTTGTAGAAGAAATTTCGATTAAACAAATTATATTATCATCTATGGCCCTCTTATTTTTGCAATTCTCCGAAATGTTTTAAGATTTGAAATGAGTAATGACCAAACTCGCAAAAGGCAAAGTTTTTTGGAATGCAAAAATGGGAGCCCGTTCTCGCATATTTTTATTTTGAGCAGAAATTTAATCGGGGTGTCCTGGAAATCTCTAGAGATTAGCTCGGGTTGGTTTGGTAAAATGCCAGTGAAACTGGCTGTCGGTGTCCTGGCAGAACTTCGAGAGATTTCGTTCAGTTCTAGTCTATTCCGAAAGTCGAGTTCGAAAGGAGTGCATAGGATTATGGTCCTACTACAAAAAACAGTGCTGATAAATTGCGGGGGTTGGTGAATTCGCTATTGGTTGGGAAAATGTATTGGCTGGTTTTGTGTATAGGGATGAAGCTACAAATCCTCCAACAAAATATTACGAGAGCTTTGAAACCAACCGAAAGAGATTTAGACACCGAGAATTGGTTTTGGGTTGAATTTGCTGAAGAGATTTGTGGGACACCGCCGAATGTCTTCCAATTTAAAGAAGGAGTGCACACTGGGACAGAATGGAAAACTTACCGGTATGGGAAACTTAATAGCATCTGTTGTCTTTTTGCTTCAGACGTGTAAATTTTTGGCAATATTATTTGGATCGGTGATAAGGCCTGTTTTATGGAGAGGCGAGGGAGGCATAATACCACAAAAAATTAAAAAGTGTATCGTTTTATAGGTTTCGGTGCTCCAATTTCATTTCTGGTAATATTTTTAGGGATCAAAAGCGTGGCCGATTTATGGAGGGGGAAAGGGATAAAATCTTAAAAAATCGAAAGGGGAATCTTTTAATAGGTTTGGGTGCTCCAATTTCATTACTGTCAATATATATTTCTGATCAGTGGATGAGCAACCAAGGAAGAGAAGGGCGGGGGTTTTGAACAATTTCCCACAAAATGTCCCATATGGAGTACTCTAAAACCAGTCCGATTTCGACCATTTTTGTTACACTATTGTCTTATTAACATTCTGTCCGAGTTTTATTAAGATCGGTCAATTTTTAGATGTAGCTCCCAAGCAAAGTGAATAGCTTTAAATTAATAAGACCCTTAAAAAATAATTTTGTTTAGCAGAGGATAAAAGAGGACAACGAAATATGTATTCAGAAATTTCAATCTTAGGCCGGTACTAATGGTACTAGCCGGTACTTAATTTTCCTGGACCAAAAAAGAAAAGAGTGTTTATTTTTAATGCGTTTCTTCCTTTACTTTTTACTCCAAAATTTATGTAAATTCAATTAAGGGAATATGCACTTTCGTAACACAAGAATCATAGGCTGATGAATATTGCTACATTAAAAAGTCAAATAACTTTTTTCAGTATATGGAATTTCATTTTTCTTTTATTCATGTTAAAGCTCATTCAATTTTATTAAATAGCTTAATTAGATCTAAAAATAATTGAACTTAAAACCCCCCTGCTCGTTGTTGTATTTTCGGCATCTTATCAAAATTATTACAGCTTCAGAGTTGACAAAGGAATAGCCGAAATTGTTGCCTCGAATGGATTGCTTTTGATGAGTTTGTCGGTTTTATTTTGTAGATTTCCTGTTTTGCAATAACCCCACAAGAAAAAGTCAGTGCAGAAAGGTCGGGCGACCTAAGGGCCAACGGAATGTGGAGCTTTGGATACTCCCCGTTCATTGGGAAATTTTCCTCGCAATTCTGTCATAACAGGCTGGGCTATGTGAGGAGGTTGACCCAGCTTGCTGAAACCACACAGACTTCAAACGAATTTCATTCGGCGTAATTCTGGTAGAAAAACTACACAGCATTCTCAAGTAACGGTCTCCAGTAACAGTAACGGTGTGCGAAATTCAAAAGAATCGGCAAGTTCTAAGCTGCGTTGTTTGTTGGCCAATTGAATTTTAAATGGGAATAAGTTCAAATCATTGTGCATAATTGACTGCAATGAGTGTCTGCTTATACCCATTTGAGCAGATAAGTTCCTTGTCGAACTCTTGGATTGTTTTGTATGGCTGCAGCTACCGCAGCGATTGTTTCCTCCTTTCGAACTGTAGGGTTTCGATGGTAAAGTCTTCTTTCGACTGTCCCACGCTCGGAAAAATTGTTAACAAGTCTCATTATGGTCCATCTGGTCGGAGGATCGCCGCCAAACGTGCGCCTAATACTTCTTTGAAGTGATTTTCGAGTGCTAAACAGAAAATCTATTTTGGATAATGCTCCAGGTTTAATGTTCCTAAAAATGAGCTGCTTAAGCATGTTTTTTGATAAACCTGCATATTTTATCAAACCTTCTCATATATCATAGCACAGTACTGATTCTTACCTTTAAAATAAATTATACCAAACAATTACACGATTTTTTAACGAAGATATATCCTTGTGGAGTTTCTTTGAAAAAACTGGGTATGAGGTGATGCATTCAGATTAACCGCATCCACATTAATCTTTGAGGTTGCTATAATTTTTAGTGTTTTACTGAGTTATGGCACAGCTTCATAATAATAAACTTTGATCAACAATCCGAATAAGAAGCTAAAGCTTTAAGAAGGTTCTTGTCTTGGCTAAAACAGCATTTGATCAAAATTCAGATATCTGGATGAATTGGAAATATAAATTTAAAGATTAAAGACTAAGTATGATTTCGCCCTGTATTCAAAGAGTTAAAGGGTATAATAAGATCATTACAATTGATATTACAATATTTTCTTGGGTTTAACTCTAAGGTAAATAGACTAAATCAATAAAAAAGTAAACAAGCTAAGGAATGACATAAAAATGTATTTTCCCCTTGCAGAGCTTATTTTTCAAAGGCTTGCTTAGCCAAAATATAAATAAATAATCTAATTAATAATCAAAATTTCAAAGGTGGCTGATTTCGAAGCGATAAAACAAAGTTTTAGCTTTTTTAGGCCTCATGAAAGCATATCTGTTGCATATCTTTGGCAGTGGCTAAAAAATCTGAAGGGGTTCACTTCGCGGTTTTGAACCCTCGAACATTTTTGAATTTGTTCATGTTTTCATATTGTTAAGTACAAAATATTCTTGATTTAGGCACGTTTGCTCTCATTTCAATAATAAAAACACTCGTTTTCGGTTTTAGAATGTTTCGTACTCAACTATTACCCAAGTACGAATCCTATTTGAAATTTAACTACAAAACGTTATAAATTCACGTTCAATATGTATTGTTAATGGTATGTACTATGTGCTAGTACTTTTTATTTGTAGAAAGGAAGTCGCGTTATCCTGGTAATTGCCGGTATTCGAGAGGCAACTCGAAAAATAAAAATTTGTCATAAAAAAAAATTTTTATTCTACAAATTTTGCTTAGATATGGCAGGTCTTCGTACTGTAGAGCCATCAATTTCGCTTCCGTTTCACTTTGTCTCAATCCGATGTGTTCCACCAATCTCTAGACATTTAGGGGGTCATTAGCATGTTGGAAACAACCAATCCAATGTCGGTGTTCCAGAAACGTCGGGATTTCATTTTTCATGGAGTTGCTGGAAGAGATGACTAAAAACAGCTGACTGGCAGCTATTGCGTTGTTGCTGCGAGGCCAGGGGTGTTGTGGGAATTCAAGAAAAATTAGAAATTAAATGTTGGACTCCACTTTTAGTGGTTGATTCTAAACAATAAGTAAAAATGTGTTTAATTTAGATCATATAAAATCAAATCAATAGAAAAATTTAAAAGGTTGTCTTCATCAACGTTTGAAATTCCACAAGTCAAATTTATCGGTTAGGTTGTTTCGATAGTCCTTTCATTGGATAACTATTTTATTTATATTTAACTAGCTCATTTTTCACAAATTTGCATCTTTTTTTTAAGTCTATAAGATGTTAACTTCGATAAGAAAATAAAGAGTTCGAAAATGTGTTTGCCTGATTTGGAATAAGTTGCCAGGTTTGCTCATTGTGTGTTTTCTGGTTAAAACTAAGTTTTGTTGGGAGAACTCATAAAATATTTAATAATATTAATGCAACGATTATTAAGCATCAAAGTATTGATATTTAATATATAATTTGACCTCAAAACTCTTTATTACAGTGGACCAAATAAGTCGCCACAAAATTAGCGACATTGAAAACCCCAAAGTAAGATTTGAACACCCACAACGCTTGGGATACCGGGATGGCGAAATAAAATCAACTCAGCTCGTCATACTGATCCGGAATGTGTAGTTTGGAAACATCAGGACATATTTCATTTGAACCAGGATGTAAACTCGCCATGGACTGGTTTGTTTCGTCAGCATTAACGAATTTCTCAACACTTTGTAGTGAGCACTTGCTACCAGACCAATTACCAGCCAAGTATTTGCCTAACGAATTTTGTATGGGAATGTCCGTAAAACGTACCGATCGGTACGACCCTGCTTTACTAGTCGTTAGTGTGGTGATGGGTGTACCATATTGTTCATCTACTAGATTAGCGCTGTGATACATTACTTGTCGTTAACTACGAATTAACGTTCAGTGATGCATCAGGTCGTTAGGCCTGGTCGTTAGGCCTAGTGCCTTGACACCAGCTGAAACTCGGAGGGTTCAAAAGTTTTATTGGATAAATACGCGTCAGCCACGTTGACGTGTCTTGCTGCTCGGTGGTTGTTTGTTGCTAGAAATGTACTGATGAAGTAAATTTTAATACTGTAAATGGAGAGTTTGACTTTCCAAATTGAAGTTGTCCTTGAGGATTTGACTGCAAAAACAGTTCGTTTGAGTTGTCTTCATTAAGAGAAAAATAATATGCAGTCTAAAGTTGGATCAAGAAGGACGACAGAATATTAAAAGTATCGTCCAGTAGAGGAAATGTGATTCTCACTCAAATCAATATGCAACTTCCAAGGAAGGAATGCTGATCTGATGACATATATTAAGAGTTCAATGGGAAATTGAACTAGATGTACAAGATCATATGTTTTCTAAAGGTTGATCCTTAAAGGCTACATTAATCCAGCATCGCATTCCTTAATTTAAACGAAAGTGGGATAAAACTTTTCCTAGGGAAAGGACTATAGTTCCGTCAAGTTTCAAGTTTTCATGCCTGAAGATAAACGCATAACCCGGCCTAACGTCTTTAATCTCGTCAATAAGCTGAACCGTACCGATCCGAACCTCTTGCTTCGTGGTCTTCGATTTATCAGATGGAATAAGCGGATCTGTTTGGTTTGGATCGGTTTGATTCAGAACAAAGACAAAAATACTCTTTGCAAAAATACTACTTGGCACCTTACCAAATAACTTTATTTTTTTTTGCAGTTCATTATGATAAACCCAGCAAGATTGTACAAGTGTCCTTTCCTGAATCCTACGTGAAAATCGTTATCTCTTTTTTATTACACTTGGATAGGGAAATTCTGCGGCAGTTCCCTGGCTGGCTTATATATTTATTACGTTAGTAGAAATGATTAGTGGTCTAGAATGAAATATTTCTATAAATTTTTTCCTTGACTATGCTTAAGCTTTTAGACAATCACACCGAGAAGCCAGACAGAAATCTTCACTCCATTCTTCTTGCTAGTATTATTAGATATTTATCTGAATATGCTGATATTTCAATTGAGAAACGGCTTTTTCCCCTTTGCCCAAATCAAAAGACAAATCCCCAAACATATGGCTCTACGCGTATCCGTTTTATGACAATCCCTAACCGTACACAAATTTATGTGACTTTCCCACAATAATTTATCATAAAGACAAAAAGCTATCAGAAGAGACTCCTTAAATTATACCCCGCCCCAGCCCCATCCAAAAGATTAACCGAGAGAAAAGTCATCAAAAAGGTGTCACAAATCATTCACACGACAATAGTTGGGGAGGGAAGTCACCAACACCACCTTGGGTGAAAGTGGGACTGAAATTGAGGCAACCAAAGATAAATACAAAACGAAAACCGAAATTGAAACAGTTGCTAGGAAAAATCAAAGGCAACCAAAAACTAAGGGCGACAAATTCTGTTTGCCGAGCACTTCCAGTGAAGCATTCCAAATCATGTAACACAATCCGTGCGTAACTATAACTACTTAGTGCAGGCATGTACATCCGTGTATCTGTATCTGTGTCCATATCCAAGGTGAACAAACTCTGCTCATCCAATTTCAAAACATGAAAAATTTGTACAAGGTTGAATGAACTGCTGAGGATGTAATCCTGTACAGTCACCAGGATATTTTGGCCACTGCTTCGCGGGGTGCTGCCTAAACAGACGCATCGTCTACTCTGGCGGGGAAGTTGGTATCTAACACAAAGTGACGGACTGGCGCTGACTGCACGTCCGACTTGGCACTATATTTAGAAGCGCCTGCCCTCGTTCGATGTCGTCGTCGTCGTTGTCGTTGTCTAGTTAGTATTGGAATCGGCAAACAGCCTCGACTGCGACAGCGCGCTCTGCCCATGATCTTCTCAACACCGAAGGCAGCGCGTGTGTTTCAATTGCATTCCAGCGCGCGTTCGGTACGGATATACAGTTACGGGATACCAAACAAACCAAAAACCGTTCGCCACATCCCAAATTGGATTATCAGTGAAAGTGAAAGTGAGAATTGGCGCGCGCACTTAAAGAGAATTGATGGAAATACAAGTGATACGTTGATGGATTGGACACAATTGGCAGTGATTGCACTTACTAAGTTCCTAACTAAAATAGAAATATTAACTTAAAATTTAATTTATAACCAAACTCATCATTCTACCTTAAAAGACAATCTAGAGTAAAGGTGTGTATACAATTATTCATTAAACATTGCCTACTTTTTGGGTATTGCATATTTAGTGTCGTCATTCACTTTCAAGCAAAACCAGTCTAACAAAGCCAAGGAGGGATTTTGGTAGTCAATAATATTAAATTTTATTGTCAATCTTCACTTTGAAGGATTCGTGTTAGCCAACTAATGCTACAGCGCTGGTTTATAGCAGGGCAGCAAACTTTCTACAAATCAGAAGCGGTTCACTTTGCGGTTCGAATCTATGAAACGTCCGCGAACTTAGGTTCAGGCTTAAACGGTGGTGTCTAGTCCTGCACATGTATCTAATTTCGATTGTGAAGCTCTACGTAAGCAATATTCTTGTGTTAACCAACACGCTCTCTAACGAAAGCAAAAGCATCTGTAAAATGAGGCTTAAACCTACCTGTGGTAGCATCAACTGTAACAAAAGATGTTAACTAAAGTCATTAGAGTTTTCTATGTAATATTTAGGTGTCATATGTTGCTTAAT
This sequence comes from Lordiphosa collinella, assembly GCA_018904265.1. Taxonomy (NCBI): domain Eukaryota; kingdom Metazoa; phylum Arthropoda; class Insecta; order Diptera; family Drosophilidae; genus Lordiphosa; species Lordiphosa collinella. The sequence continues at coordinate 36,871 of JAEIFV010000754.1, forward strand.
TTTACAGAGAATAGTTTAAAAACTGGGCCAATGGGAAATCCCTCCATAATAATAAATTCGATAAGTTTGAGTTGCGTCTTATGTAGATATCAGCTTAGCCTATAAGTTAGTTCAACTTATATCATAATAAAAATGTATCTTTAGCTTTTAAAAACAATTTTTAGAGGGGACAATCCTCTTTGGACTGATAGAAAATGTCGGTAAACTCCAGTAAAGTGACGCATTCGTTTTTGTTTTGCTCATAGACATTACCACGCGCGTACAGACTCACGCATGGCACAATTTGCAACAACAACGTAGATTTTTCTCTTCTACACCCTGGTACAAAAGTAGAACGAATAATTTAAGTACGAACGCTCTTTAAAAAAAATCTATTCGTTCTTGAATTTTCAAGAATTTTGCTCCAGAAATCGAGCTAAATTCGTTCTCAGTTAAGTGTTTTTAGGCGAGGGGAGTGAGATAAAGAATCTGAGGAGAAGACAAATCAGATTTGAGTACGCACCAAGCACATGTTTTGGGAAAGTTGAAGAGCACTCATGTTGCTTTGATTTGTCATGGAGACGACTGTTGGACTTTGTTTGAAGGACTGTGCCGCTTTGTGGTGTTGTGTCTCTCGAGTGGCTAAACTTGCAACATAGTTGTGAAATAATTTAAAACGGTGCAACTTCGTCTATTCACAATTTTGAAACTTTTGTGACCCTGACTTATTTGTGACCAATGGCTTCAAACAGCTTCATTGGAATATTAAAAACATTTCTGGCATGGAGAGAAGTTACCATCCGATTTTGGACAGAAATATGAGCATTGTGCAGCAAAAAGTTATCTCTGTGCGAAATTTTAGCTCGGTAGCGCTCAAAACTTGCTGGACTAGTTTGCAAGTAAAACAGACAGACGGACGGACAAGCTCTACCGACCAGACAGACGGACGGAAAGCCATCGACTCAGCTGTCAGCTGATCAAGAATATATAACTAGTGGTCGGAGATGATTCTTCTATGCGTTCCTTTCAATCGTACAAAAAGGAAACAAATGATTTTAAACTGTTGTTTGATCGGAATATGGGGCGCCCTTACTTTTTAATTTGTGGAGCTCTTGATTCAACGATCTTTCTCTTGAACCTGTTGAAGTCTTCATGCAAAAACCTACATTCTTGGTTTTTAACAACTTACTATGCTCTTGGTTCTAGAATGCGCGATCTAGGATTTGAGTACGGTTAGTTATGATTCTAGAATTTTTCTACTTGATTTGAGAATTTTTCGTACTAGGTTCAAGTATTAAAACTCTTGGCTCAAGAAAAACGGGATCAAAGATTCATACTTGTGTCCAGAATTCCGATCTAGGATTAAGAAATTTCATGCTTATCGAACTTCTGACATCAAAAATTCTTGATCCAAGTATTCAATTCTCAATTTTTTCTCTGAGTGTATGCCTCTTGCCTTATTATAAGCAAAAACAATATATAAGCGGTGTCTCGACAGCGTAGATTTTGTTGTTGGGGACAAAATATTTCGTGTGCATTAGACAGTCACGTGCAAGCACACACTTCTTAGGTTCCTAGTCAGCAAAAATAGGGAAAATTGATAGAATTGACATTGTATTTGAAATCCGAAAACGCATTTCGAAATACTTTAAAGAAAGATTGCAGTGCCATGGTTGCACACGAAACGAGAGCGTAACCCGTTTCTCAGGGAAAGAAGAGTTTCTTGATAATTATATTAATTAACATTGCATTAATATATTAACATTACGCTAACAGACAGCCCATGCTGACGCCAAGCGTATGACAAAATTTGTGATCCTTAAGAGAATGCCAATAAGTTTACAACGTTTTTTATTAACAGAAACGCCATATAATTTTATAGCTCTGCTATACAGGGTGTCCAGAAACTTTTTGTCAGAACTTTAAAACATGATAGCTGTTATCAATATAAATGTTTTTTTCTTTTACACCACTGGACCCACTAAGTGGCTTCGTTTCCAAGTTATTACGTCTCAAAATAAAATGCAGTTTTGATGCAGATTTTTATTCTAAATGAAAATTTCTGTAAAATAGTTTTCAAAAAACTAATTTTATGGAATTTAATTGACATTTTCCAAATTTAGAGAAAGCTTGTACAGTGATATTGAGAGTAATAATTTGTATTGCTATGAAATTGTCTTATGTTGAGTATGCTTTTTAATTCGAAAGAGGGGCGACTTAGACCCATGGTGTAAAAGAGAAAAGAAATTTCTGTTCATAACAGCTATCATGTATTAAAGTTCGATACATAAATAAAAGTTATTAAGAGGAAGAAAAAATCGATGTTCAGGTCATCCAGATTTTAACATTTTAAGAAAAAACTTCAAGTAAAATCGATTTAAATTGTTTATAAAAACTTGCGAATAAAACACTAATCTTAAACATACAATAAACAGAGTAAAGTCATCTTTTTCTAGACAGCTGTTTCAAGTAATTTAACAATTACTGTGACAGATAGTCCTATACTGAATATTTGAAATCGGCCCTCAGTAGATAAGAATATCAAATAATAGTCAAAGTTCTGTCTTTTAAATTTCTTTTCACAAGGTATATTACTTCATGTAACACTTCTAATTCTGAAATTTTTTGTTTATACCCTGTTCCCATCCGTCCGGCTGTCTGTCACAGTATGTTCATGTCGATCAGGAAAGTGTCATAGGATATGTCTCATGTCTGTGAATTTAACCAAAAACCGCCAAAATTGCAATTTACGGTTGCGGTAAAACTTTGGGGAATGGTTCGTCGCTTGCCCGGAAAGGTTTCCAAGTAGAAGAAATGGGCGGAAAATAGTTCAAAAACCGCGAAGTTTCAAAAGCAATGCCGTTCATCCGAATGCGAGATTTGCAAAATTTCCTTATGAGAAATGAAAGATCGAATGGTCCAAAAATGTTTATATCGATTTGCAGCCTGCATTAGGTTACATATCGCTTTCTCGTTTTCGTTTTTCTCTCTATCTCTTACCATCTCAGAGATCTGTTTGTTCATATGGACAGACAGACAGACGACTCGGCTGTTAATGCTGATCAAGAATATAAATACTTTATATTTCCTAGTTTTTTTGGAGTCCCGTTTAGGCTAGGAATTGTTTATTGGCTGGTATGTTGGTTGGTATGTTGGTTGGACAGTTGGTCTTTAAGCAGTGAGAACAATCGGAGAGCTAGTCTTCAGTTGCCCTTTAGACTAACAGCCTAAGGCACTAACAATACTTAAAGAGTCGCATTCTACATAATATGAGATTAATTGTGTCTCGAAAGACTGCCCTCGAGCAGTGGGAACATTGGACATTTCTCGCTATATAAATGAGACAGTATTTTCGATATTTAAATAATCGACACATTCGCATGGTCCTCTTCGGGTGAAATTAAGGGATCTCTTCTTCGCTAAATCTTTCGAATTTGAAGCTCCTGTCTTCCGTTAAAGATTTACGCTACTCCGTATCGCTCTTTTAACTTAAGCTTTCGCACTCATTGGTCACTGTTTTCAAGATGGATGTGGTTGGCTTTTGCTCCAACAGCCCCGATGCTAATCTTGAGGCGCATATCCTTTCAGGTAGTTAAGTTGCCTTTACCTTTAGGTTACCTTGTGGCGTCAGGGCAAATTCTTAGGATGGTTTTTCGATGTGGACTCGGTTCTTTGAGTTCAGAAGTCAATGATTGTAGCAACGAATCTATTATCAAAAGGTTGCCAACATTGCTAAGATCTTCGAAAGTTAAGGCACACGAGATTTGTGCAGTACAATTCGCTTACCTCGCCAAAAAATCTGGTTACCCAATAAATCTTGATATGGCATTTTGGTGTACTGCTTTACGCATCTTTGATTTCCCAAAGCTGCCATAGTTTTAAATCGTTTTTGAATTACTTGTTTCAGCTATTTTCTTCCATTAGCCATATACGCATGAGTAATGCAAAAGCAATGTCATGTCAGGCTACTTGACAAAATTAGCATGCCTTTTTCATGTTAGTGCTGCAATTGTCTGAGGGCAAAAAATAAAAATAAAGTGAAAATCAAGAAGAACCAAATATAGATGCTTCAAAGTGACCACATACCCAAGCATTTAAGTGCCAATGTCTGGAACGGTGAACTAAAATAAATTAAATGAAATAAGGACAGAAACCAAAGGCACAGAGCTTCAATTTAAATTGGAAACAAACTGAAAAATGTCGCCTGTTCGAAATGAAACAAAAAACAAAAACGGGCGTTCCCCCTCCACTTTGCATTTCTTTCACTTTTCACCAAACACCAGAAAAATGTAAACAACACAAAAAGAGTGAACGCAGCACAAGTTCAAGATTCTCACAGATAAACACACACACACACACACACACACACACCGATAGGGATGCAACCTAAAAGTAGAAAAACACGCAGACGAGGCCATAAACTGCACGGAAAGTAGTTTAATGCAGTTTGCTGGGGATCCTACTCCTCCTGCTAGTGGCATTTTCCTGCTTTGGCGCACGACAACAACAACAACAACAGCAGCAAGCAAGTCGCGTCATTTAGCTTCCTCTGCCCCTGTCCCAGTCCCCAATTGCCGATGCTGTTCGCGTTCCCGTTCCCGATACGATCGTTTGCTTGATCTATTTTTGTTCTATCCTAGCTCGGCATTATGCTGGGAGTTTGTGAGTGTGTGTGTTAGTTTTTCGTCGCCTCAAGTAATTTGTTTGTGGCATTAGTTTATGTGGAAATTTTACACTGCGAAAAATTGTGGTTAGGTCTGGGTCTACGACTCCAAAAATGATTTATGAAGGATATGTGTTTTTTTAAGAATTCGGGATGGGACATTTTTAAAGGGTATCATTGTTGTTCAACAATCCACTTAATCTTGAAACTTTAGGTCGAACATTCTGAATCTTAATAGCTCGCAAAAAACTGTTTTTTCAATGCGGCCAGCCTCAGTGAAAAACAGAAACAAACGCAGCACAAGCGGTCTCTCACTGAGCGGAACACTTTTTCTCTCACCTCATGTGTTTTCTGTTACATGTTTTCGGTTGAGCAAAACAAACGTGTCGGTCATCCGAAAACCTCCGACAGCAACTGTTTTGAGCGAGCGCTCACTAAACAACTGTCTGCAAATGAGCAGAGCACAATAAGTGTCTACGAAAAGTGTTGTTTTGTCTTGTTATACTCTGTACCAAAGGTACATAGAGTATGATAAGTTTATAGATAGAAGGTTCGTTCCTTCTGGACATATTTAGTAATCAGGATTATTTATCGATCCGTCATAGGAATGGTAAAGATCGGATGAACGGTTGTCGAGTTATCAGGAAAACAAACAATTATGGGCAGCACCGGTCGCCGCGGTGATGGGCAGCACTTCTTGACCGACTTTCTTTCTTGTTTTTGATTTGTGCGTTTGGTAGGCTGTTTGTATGTGTGACGCTCGTTGTACAAGGACACACGAGCGCAATAAACAGCCACGCATACATACTCAAAAGAAAGTTTTGAAGTTTGCTCTCGGCAAAAGTGTCAGTGAAAGACAGGAGAAAAAGGGGAACGAAAATGCGGTCTTTGCTCTGAGCGTAACAGAATTGAGCAAAAACATAACTGAAAAACTGAAACTGTCGCTCCCTGTTTTCGTTGTTTCGTTTCGTCAAACTGTTTTTTGCCGACACGTTGAAAGTGTTGAAAGTTTTTTGCGAGCTCTGCTAATAAGTCGTAATTATATAATCAATATTTTCAAAAATCAGCCATATCTTTGGAATAAACAGGCAAGCTTGAAGAAATTCACTTCAAAATAAAAAAAGCCTGAAGGCTTAATTTTAAATTATTTACTTATTTTCACTTGAAACGAGAGAGTAAGTTAAAGTCGGCCCAGTCCGACTTCGATATACCCGTTACTCAGGGGAACTAATGTTTAAGGGTAGTTTCTTCCCCTTTTTTTATGCCTCGCTAAAAAGTGAATTCAACACAACCTACAAGAGATACTGGTTTGGTTTTGGTTTTTATTAGATAGAAAATAGGGGGAAAGTTAGCTTCGGCCCTGACGAAGTTTTGTATACCTCTTGCAGTTTGTTTTTCTAAATAAAAAAATATAATAAGGGTATTATAAAATTGTACGGATGTTTGTAACGCATAGAAGGAAGCATCTCCTACCACATAACGTATATATATTCTTGATCAGCATGACGAGCTGAGTTGATTTAGCCCTGTCCGTCCGTCTGTTTCTATGTTTCTGTTTCTCTTCCGTCAGTTTTAAAGCTATCCTCAATAAACTTTGCACGAAGTCTCTTGGTACAAATACGCTGCACATTGGTCGGAACCGTCCGGATCGGATGACTACAGCATATAGCTGCCATAGGAACGATCGGTCGAAAAACATTTTTGTTTTTAATGGAAACGCCTCCTAAGTCCGTATTTCTTATTTTACTATTCTTTTTCATGATTTCACTTAGTTTGGTCGAAATCGGATGACTATAGCATATAGCTCCCATAGCGAAAAACATTTTTTGTTTTTAATGAAAACGTCCTTTTTATTGGCATATTCTCATTTTATATAATTTAACACATTCCTACTAAGTTTTGTCAAAATCGGATGACTATAGCATATAGCTGCTGTATGTATGATCGGTCGAAAAAGAAGTTCTAGTGAGAAAAATCTTTTTTGTTTTAAATGTGATCGCCTCCAAATTTCGTAATTAATAGTGTATTATGCTTTTCCATGATTTCACTAAGTTTGGTCGAATTCAGACATCTATATAGTATAGATACCATAGAAAAGTAATCTCCAAAAGGTATCGTTAGAAAAATTTTTTGTTTTCAATGGAAGCTGCAAGGGTATTACTAAACTTTACAACAAACTTTTGCCAAAGTTAACTTTCCCTATTTTTTGTTATGAAGAGTTTTGGCGATTCCTCCTCCTTTCATTATGCAAAGAAATGGCGAAACACAATAAAAAATACACTTTCAGTATGAAACACAAAATTTAAACTAGTAAAACCATCCAGGGAAGGAATGCTATAAGCAGACGGTGCCTTGGGCACAATTGTTTTTGTAAGCAACAGCATTAAAAGCTTTTTGCCAACTCTTCATTGTGGTGTTTGTTGTTTGACAAATTATTTTCTTTTTAATCTATTGTTGCCTGCCCTACCATTAGCATTAAGTGGGCATCCCTGATTTAAGCACTGATGAAAGGTTTCTTAATGATCACGAGCTGGCTCTTAAGGCTCGATTGCCCTATTGGCAATCTTTCAAACTTCCCGCTTGGCAATTTACATCTCTGATTCCAGTCCAATCTTAGCACTTCGCCACAGTAAAGTTTGGCGAATTTACCAGCAAACCAAATCAAACCACGTCCCACCACCGACACCACCCAGTCATAACAAATTTCGAGGCAAACAAACAGAAATCGAAAAATAGAAACCACAAACTGCAACAATGTTTATTTAAAACTGCAAGTCAACTTTGCGGATACTTTTTCACCCCAAGCTGAAGAAGGCAAACATGACGTTAGTTTTCCCAATGGCCCGCAAATTAAAAATAGTGAGCGGGCCTGTGGAGGGCAGGAGCAGCAGCCAGTCCGCGTTAGACACCTACTTGAGAGGCGGCGGGCCTGGGCCTGGAAATGTCAAGAGTGCGACGACATTGCAATGGCAAAGTCAACGTCACTGTCGACGTCGGCAGAACTATTACGACTTTGGGTTCTTTGCACTGAGGACGGCATGCGCCAGGCCAGGCCACAGACGCCAGAATCGTTGCAGGGGGCCAACAACAGCAGCAGCAGCAGCAGCAACAACAACTTCCACACCAAATGCAAGCGAGATGCTCGTGCTCCCATAAATGGGGGAAGTTGCGTGCAGTCGACGTCAATCGTCTATTGGGGGCCCACTTCCGTCTCCGCGTCTGCCCATCTCCATGTGTGTGCGCATGTGTGAACTGCTAGGAGCGAGATTTATGTAGAAACAATTTCACGTTGTTGTTCTTGTTGTTGCTGTTGCTGAGGCATTAAGTGGCATTAAAGTTGCCTGGGCTTATCATTTACAACATGCAAGCTCGCACCTAGATGAGATATCTTTTGACTGAGCTCAGCTCATTTCCGTCATGTTGAAGATACTACAAAAACACGGTGCACATCTTGATGATGGGAGGATCGTTAATGTCAAGTCAGCACTTAAATAACAAATGTCATTTAATGTTTAAGGTAAAGTACAGTTGTGCTTGGTGGTCCCTTTCTTAGTAAGTAGTTTATTAAAGGCACTTGAAGTTTTAATAGTTCCTTAGGTATTTGAGCTACCTTCTAAAACTGTCTAAATCTAATCCTTCTACTCCACAGTCTGCTCACCATGCAGTTGCCACTTCATTCGGAAAGTGAACAGCAGCTACAGACACCTCCCTTACCCATAAATCCGCCACCTGCCCTCACAAGCGGTATTGTCTATGGCTTTCGCACACGACACTTGTCCTGCATCGAAGAGAATGATTCTGATTCTTTGCACAGTTCCTCCATACCACACGCCTATGATCTAATGCAACAGGCGGATGAAACATTTCAAAAGCTCAACGCAAATGCGGAGGAAAGCAATGAGGATGATGAAGACGAAGACGATGATAGCGATGGAAATGCCGAAAATCTGGACGATACAATTGCCATGATAGATGAGTCGCGTCTGTATGAGGTGGACTATTTGGATGAGCTAGTGGCGGAGGATCAACCTTCTACGAATCTAGCCGATTCGGGTAATGTGGAGGACCAGGATCAGGACTTTTGGCAACCTAGCTTCAATCGTAATGACATTATGATGACCTCCTGTTATGGGGAGTTGAACAGTTCCTTTGGCAGTGAAATGTCCACCGCTGCAGCACCAGCCTGTAGCAAAAAAGTGCCTACAGAACCTTTGTATGCCACACCCGAGAAACGACGCGAAAGCAATCGCAGTTTTGACTCCACCTGCGCTTCGCAAACGAGCTCCATTTATGGCGGATCCATGAACTCCTCGCTGGATCTTAAGTATATGATGAGCGTGTCGCTGGGTGCGGGTATGGGAGGAGGCTTAGGAGGAGGAGGAATTAATGCCACAAGCACTTTGCGTGGCAACTCAGTGCCACCGATGGATCTCTCCATAATGTCCAGTGATGGTATAAGTGCTCTGGACTGGGGCTCAGCCAGTGTGAACTGTGTTTTGGATACAGGAGGCGGTAATCCTGCCGAAGAATTGAACGAAGAAATGGCAGCCAAATGTTTAAGTGCAGCTGAAAGCGGTAAGTTTATGACAAGTTTTCGAAATTACTTTTACTTGTTCTTTGCTGAAGTGGGGGAGTTGGGAAGATCTTTTGCCAGGTGCGGAATCTGTTACTGCTTATGTCATTGGCAGCGCTGAATGGCCAGGAAACCAGACGAGAATGATGGAGTGTTGTTGTATTTGGTTCACGGCTAACACCTTCTTGGCGCTGGCCGCGCACAAGCAGACAGAACGACAAGTGCAATTGCCTCACTTAGAAGCGAGTTAAAACAACTAGTCTATTGCGTATCGGGACACGGCGCCAGCCGTGTGTTCAGCAGAGACGACTGCAAGAGCAAATACATGCAGTGTGTGTCTGGCTTGTCGACTCGAGCGTCGTGACGCTAGTAAGGAATGTTTTTCCTGTTGTTGTTGGACTGCTCCCAAACTCAAAATTCGTGTCCACCGCTGGTTTAGATTAATTTACTAGCATAAATAAATCTGCATAGGCCCGGGTGTGGCTCAGCGCCTAGTGTGCGCGACCGCTGTGCAAGAGGCGTGGCACAGTGGTTGGACTTGTACGGACCCGCGGCCATAAATATTCCGTTGAGATATCGTTATGAAATTTTCCCCAAAATCTAAAAAAAATTTTAAATATTAGTAAAAATTGCGACACGCAAAATACTTCCAGTAGAGTTGCTGTGCTAAAATTTCATTATTGGCATCAAAGATAGATAATTAAATTATCTTCTGTAAATTTGTGAAAGTGTTACTCCTCTCCACCTCCCCACAAGCTTTTCGAAATATAAACCATGAGGTTCTCTAGTTTTTTCAATCATTTATAAGAATAAATGTATTTTAATTATTAAAAGTAAAATTTAAATGAATTTTAATTTGAATTCAAAAAAGTTTAACAAATATCTTCTAAAATTAAAGTAGATGTAAAAATTTAGATTTGTCTCTCTATGGTAGTTATCTTTGACCTGGTATAAAAGCGTCTGAACGCAAAAGAAGTGTATTGATTAAATCTGTATTTGTCAATATGGGAGACGTCTTCCGAGTATGTCGCAGCCGGCACTTCTGTATTTCTTTTTTGTTGGACTCTGCAGCTTCCTCTGAGAGCTCTCCAATCGACAGCAGCGCATGCTTTATCACATTCGCATCGGGAATTAAAATTATATGCACTGTTGCTCGAAGATAGTACCATGGATATATTTTTATCAACTGCTTAGCAGTATCCAATACATAGCTTTCGAATAATTTAGCATTAATGGAATATCCTGATGCTAAGGCTTGCAATGTCGTTGCGCATCGGGTTAATTTAATAAAGTTTTTTGGAGCTGTAAAATACTTAAGCTGTAGTTTCTAGTAGACTCGCAGTTCGACTTCGATTGTTTTAGCTTCTGTTATGTCATTTGAATTTGTTAGTTTTAAATTTAAGAACGTTCCCGCAGCTGGCAATATTTGCAGAAGCTTTACTATTTACAAATTCACGTATAAGCAAGTATTGGTGTTTCGTTATTCCAGTGTCGATTAAAAGCAGTTACAGTACGCCTATAGAAAAGAATACACAAAAATGGGAAAAAATATAGAAAAATTGTCTACTACACAAGACGAACATAAAAGAAACACACAAAAACATAAGACACAGATTGCATCGCTAATTTGACCTTGAAAACAGTTAGACAGCTGAGTTTATACATGAGTATACCCAAATCAGCAAATATCGCAGCTATCCTTTACATTTTTTTACCTTAAAACATTGACAAATACACTGATAGCACTCATAAAGGGGGATCGAGGGGTAACATAACTAAAAGTCTATTTAAACATGAAAATTACGTTCACAAAATACACAAAAAAGGTAAAGTCAATCAAAAATACACACAAAATAAACCAAATTCTTCCAATTTTTAAAACCTTTCAAATCTTTTAAATAATTGAATTCGGACCCTCTACGAACGTTTGACCCTTGAAATGCAATTTTGTTTTCACAAAAATAACTTAGGCCGCTGCGCTGCAAAATTGAACCGTGTTCACGCTTTGCATTCTATTTTAGAATGTCCTGTTAGGTTTCCGAAAAACTGTTTTGCCATTAAGAAATTTGGACAATTTTGAGACAATATGTTTACATTTTGACTAAATATTCTTAGATGGATTTTTTGGAATTTTGGCCTATGGGCGCAACCTGCGTGGGTTCGATCCCGCCTCGGAACATCTAATGAAAAGTTTTTTCTTTGAATAAACTTACACAACAGGTCACCCCTCAATGCTCTTGGCGCCAGCTTTGTAGTCATTAGCCTTGCAAAAGCTTCTCAAACTGCCGTTCGGATTCGGCGTTAAACTGTAGGTCCCTTTCTCTTGTGCAAAAATTAGAAGCGCACAAGCCAAGAGACTGAGAGGAGCTCGGTTTACGCCCTTTGGGGCTGTGCCAAGCCATTTGACAAATAAATCTGCATAAGTCTCTGCTTGTAAGTCACTACACCAGATCGGTAGACGGAATGGTAGCTGAGTCGCTAGTTCTTCGGAGAAGATGCCTGCTCCTGTGCCCTCTTTCGTCTTCATACCGTCTGTGTAAATGTTAAGCCCATTTGCCTAGATGGTAGTTTTCTTGCTTCCATTGTCCTCTCCGGGAAGCAGGATCTAAAGTTGTCGTTCCACTTCTGAGATGGAATACAGTAACTGCTTTCCATTGTCTCCTACTTCCAGTAGGATTATGCTGTGACCTGAAGTAGATGCTTTAAGAAGTTTCATTCCCCTGAGCCGTCAGACGTCTCTCCGCTTCCGCGACTTCTACACCTGGCTTCTCGGGTCTTCCCCAGATACCAATTCGTTCGTCATAGAAGCTTCAATCAGCGAAAGAGTCTATATCCACTAAGCAAATTCCTCCTTTACCAATTGTCGTTGAGCTTCGTAAATGTAGCCAATGAGCTTCGGCCAGCTTCCTCCATTTAAGACATCCAGGCATTCCTCTCTGCTAAGGCTGTCTCTTTCCCAATAAAATTGCCTTATCTCCCTTAAGATTGGGCATTTGGCAATGAAGTGGTGCGTATCTTCTTTTTCTCTCATATTGCATAATGTGCAGTCTTCCGAGCGGTCGCTTCTGTGGGGGGAGTATTCTAAACTCAGGAGCTCTACTCTTGCCCTGAAAATTGCCGCGATTCCATTCATCATTGTACTCTAGTACTTTATTGGTACCTCGTGTCTCGCCCTACATTCCGCGTTGTCACGAGAAGATTTTTTCACTGCCTCTATTAACAGTCTATGGTTGGTTTTACAGGGGGACCGGTTTTCGAAGGAGCAGTGTATGTTGAGTGATGATCCAAGAGATTCCCAGTTTTGAAAGCATCAACCTTTGGCAGTCGGTGCGGTTCCATGTTCATGACCTTCCTCATATAGCTTAGGTGTAAGTCTAGCGTATTGGCATACACTGGCGAGAGCCCAGTTTCCAGAATAATTGCATAGTTTGGCGTATTTATTGGCAGCCTAAACATTCGTTTTATAAACCCCATCAGTAGTTTTTCCACATCTTCATATTGCGTATGTCCCCATATTTGGTCGGCGAAGCACATTATATATCGAAGAGTTGCTTCAAAGACTTTGAACTTTGCGCTGCTTTTCACATCCTTTTTTGCAATAAATGAACTCCATGTACTGTTTATCGCTAGCTTGGCATCTTTGAGTCTTTTTCATTGATGGGCTTAATAGCACGCCTAGATATTTATACTCTTTGACCACTTCGACTTCAGCGCCGCTTAGAGTCCACTTCTCACTTTGTGACAGTCGCCCTCTTACATCTTTTACGCACATAATTTTTGATTTATCGAGGTTTATCTGCAAATTCCATGTGCCGCAGTATTCATGAGTGCGGTTGATCATTTCTTGAAGCTTCTGTCCGCTAAATGCACCATGTCATCTGCATACATGAGTACCTTGACAATTTGTGTTCCGATCTTCATCCCTCCTTTCAGAAATTCCGTAATATCGTCAACAAATATCGAGAAAAGCAATGGTCTGAGAAGGCACCCTTGTTTCGGTCCTGTATTGGTCTCAACCCACTCTGAACCAGATTTCCCGTCTCACACTTCAGTGCGATTCTCAATGTACAGGTTGCGTATAATTTCGAGAATTTTCGTTGAGATTCCGCAATTACATAGCTTCAGCAGTAGAGACCTTCTATCGATTGTGTCAAAAGCAGCTTTGAAGTCGATAAACAACAGATAGATTTTGTCCTTTCCTTGGAAGTACTCAGTTACTATTGAAGTCAGAACAAATATGCTGTCTACTGTGGAGTGTTCCTCGCGAAATTCCGCTTAAAATTCGCTCAGGATATTAACCCATAGTTCCTTTCGCTAGTTCCAGCGCATGAGCTTGAAAACGTAACAAGTATTATTAAAAATGGGCTTGTATGGGAGGTAGAGGTGGGCGAGGTCCGATCGGTCTAAAGTTTCTTCCAAAACTAGAATTTAGTCTAAGCTTTATCTGTGCCAAATTTCCATCCGATATCTCAATATTTGGACTTTATGCCACATTTTCGAGCTTTTTGACCAATGTGCAATGAATAGAGGTTGCAGCCACCGGTCCTCTCTTTGCAGCTCTCACAAAAAAACCGGTTTCGTGCGGCATATTGACGAAGAGGGATGGAAGCAACCTTTAACAGCGCTCTCTGTTTTATTCGGTCGTCAGAGGAGAGAAACACATTTGTTTTTGCTTTTTTTGCTCTTGGTCTTTTGCCGACCGTTTGGGATAGACTGTTGAGAGCGTTTGTATGTGAGCTCACTCAGTGCGTGCTTACTTCTTAAACATTTCGTATGCATGCACAAAAACAAAACTTTTGCTTTGAACAACTCTCACTTTGGGACCGCTTGACTGAAATGGGCCTGTTATTGGGTTGATGTCAGACCGACCAGCCTGAGTGTACAACAGAGGCAGGCAAGAAATACATTCACATTTTTGCATTGGTGTGTGTGAGAGCAGCGCGAAAATTTCTCTCTTTTCCAGTAGCAACGACTGCGTCGCGAACACGTAACGCAGCGGTGCTCTTACAGTTTATACCGTGTGTGTGGAAGCAGCGCTGCTTTGAGATTTTTCGTATGCACGCCAGATTGCAAGCTGCCGGCCCCTGGTGTACAACAACAGCCGCAAGCGCAAAAGCAGCACAAAATCGGTTGAGGGAAGACCGAGCCCTTTTTATACCCTGTTCCCATTAAAAATGGGAAAAGGGGGATCATGAAGTTGTGCAAAAGTATGTAACAGGTAGAAGGAAGCATTTGCGACCCTATAAAGTATATATATTTTTGATCAGCATCAACAGCCGAGTCGATTTAGCCATGTCCGTCTGTCCGTCCGCCCGTCGATCTCAGAGACTAAGAGAGATAGAGCCACAAATTTTTGCATGTGGGTAGGTGTATACCAGATTCAAATCGAGTTTGTTTCAGATTTGGAAAATTCCTCCCCCTTTGAAGTTAGACCCTCGAGACTTTATATATATCTATCCATTCTAAAAAGATCAATAAGATCGTACAAAAAACACCGAAGTTCTATACGAATCAATTTTGCTTGTGGGAGAGAGGGGTCTTGCATTGTCAGTTATCGCGCGCGGCCGCATACGCGCATTCGTTTGTGTGTATGTTGGAGTGTGTGTTTGTGTGAGTGTGTGTGAATGTAAAGGAAAACACACGTAATCAAGGGAACAGTAGGGGCACTCGCTACAGTTCCCTTACTTGTTTCGGTTGCGGTCGTGAGCAGAGCAGTCCGAAAATATGGGTTGAGAGTTAATTACGTGCTATGGCAATGAATAATCGAACGTCTTTTTGCCGGTGTAGTATGCGCCTAATGCCTTTCTCATGTTTTCCTCTGAGTTTCTCTTCCAGGAGAGGTTCTCGTCCTGTCTCCTAAAAGTATCAAAACAATCCTAAAAAATTACTAAGAGTTCGATCCATCCCAAATTATAGACTGCTGAAGGTCATATGCTTTCTTATAGCTATAAGTAACATTGCACTAACAACAACCCAATAAAGTTGTCTTTTGATTTAAAGAACCCACCTACTCCATCATTAGTAGACTTCGCTTTAGAATAAGTCAATAAAGAACCGTGCAAAAACCAATATAGTCCTCTTGTTGTGTGGGTTCAAAGCGTTTTAAATTTGCTAGTTAAGCTTAAGAAAGTTCGTTAAAAACTGTAACAAGAGTTTTAAACCATAAAGTTCTTAAATCGCTCAGAGCTCTCCCTTCAGGATCTTGGTAAAGTTCCACGATTTCACCAAAGCACACAAATTTTCTAGGTCACATTCTGTCCAATCTTGCAATCACATCGCTACATCCTGGACACTTAAACTGTTTACGGCAAATTTCTCTCACATTTCTTTGATGGTAATTTAAACTCCTGCGCCTGACTTGTTGAAAGGCAATTCATCAATACATCAAGACATTAAACTCATTTACAATCCTTCATTACCAGACATACTCACTTTTTTAATGACCCACTCGGAACAGCCGGTGCGGTGCGGCAGCGGCGCACTCCTTCCAGTATGCTGGGATATTAGAAAGGTAGCCCGCAAGGCGGCGGCTGACCCCCAAACACTGGCTGGCATTGGCACATCAGAAAATAAAAAAAATAAAAATAAAAATAAATAAAAACCAACACAGCACACGCAGTGCATTTGGTTGGTTTGGCAATAGAGTAAACAAAGCCAGCGGTTGAGAGTTGCCAGTGAAAGCCACCAGCAGTCCATTTCACACAGATGTTTAACAAGCTTCCCCTGAACCAGGGTCATAAATCATCAAAATAGATATATACAATTTTTATAGATCTCTCATTTGGTTAGCACCAATGACCGATGGGAGCCAACTCCTCGGGTGAAAACACTCGCCGGCACTGACAGTTTCTAATAAGAAAATCTTGTTGCCAAGATTTATGCCAGCAGACTTGGTTTTTTTGTAATTTAAAACTAATCAATAAAGCGGCTAACAAAAACCTAGCAACAAATTGCCAAATGATGCTGCAAAGTGCAATGTCACAGTAATTTACGTGCCATTTCCATGACACACGGCCAACAAAAACAGCTTCAACAACCGCAAAAAAAAAAAACTGATGAAAATTTATGCAAAGGGTTAAGTGTCAGGCTACATCAATGCCTTCGGCATAGTGGGTGCCATTGCCAGAGTTGGGTGATAAAAAAAATTGAATGTTATTATTCTTTATGGATATGTAAAGGGATCTTAAACTTTAAGTGCGAATGAAACTCTAGCAAAAATAATGGACGGGAAGAATTATCAGAGATTAATGGAATGTTCATGGTTACAGTTTTTATATCCCCTTAACTCGTAGCGTAAAAAGGGTATACCAAGGTCGTACAAATTTATGTAACAGGCAGATGGAAACATCTGATACTTGTCTGAGCCGCTTGTGCTGTTTGCTAACATAATGTTAATGTTATGTTAATTAACATAAGGGAATGCTATTAAACATTGATTCCCCTGAATAACGGGTATATTTATGAGAAGTCAACTGTTCCACTTCTTGCTAAACAAAATTAAATCCGCTTAGTCCATATTGTGTGACTGTTAGACCCACGGTGGCCACTTTTGGTGCTAACGCTCCTAGATTTATTTCTTTAAAAAAGAGCTTTCAATTTAGAGCACAACAATCCCATTTTTTTAAAACTTCAAAATTGAGTTTAATCAAAACTAATAAGTTTTGAATTCATCCATAATATACAAAAATATCACTTAAAATGCAACCACAAAAGTCCTCATTTGAGATATTGACTAAGACCAAATTTCGCAAAATTTTTTTGAAAGCGTATATTACTCATAAGAGCAGAGTTAAGGATCCACCCCAACTGGGCAGCTCTTCTATATAGCGACTTTGTTAGCTGGCTTATGTGCAGGCCAAATGTCAAGCGCCTGTCAAGGTACACTCATAGGTACCTGTGTCCTGGAAGATGAGCTAGGAGTTGATCTTCCATAAAGAATCCGGGGCAGTCGTCTCTCCTTAGCGTGACATTGGTGCCGTTGGCACACTTCGCTTGATTTATTCCAATATTCCAGCGCCTTGCCCATCTGCAAAATAGGTACGTGTACTGCTGTAGGATGTCCGTGGCGCTGTAGACACAGAGATGTCTGGCCAAAATGACTGGGTCGTCAGCGAAAGTGGCAAGGAAAAGGACCTGTGCGTCATTTCTAGGAATGTTACTTCCTGTGGGCATGTCTATGGTCGAAAGCGTATAGAGCGTGGGCCAAGGACGCTACCCTGTGGCACTCCTGCTAGTATTGGTTTTGTGCTCGATTCAGCTCCCTCAAGAACTACGGAAAATATCCTGTCGGTAAGGAAACTGCGCACCAGGTCAAAGAGCTGTGGTGGGAGGAGGCTGTTTATCTTGCACAGCAAACCATCGTGCCAAACTCGATCGAACGCTTGCTTAACATCATCGAATACTGCCACGACTTACTCCTTTACATGAAACCCTTCCAGTATAAAGTTATTTACCCTATTTAACTGCTCTGGAGTTCCGTGCGACCTTCTATAGCCAAATTGAAAGTGCAGAGTCCGATGGCTGAGCAAATCCAACGCTAGTATCCTACACAGCAAGTACCTTTCAAAGATTTTCGACACCGATAAAAGCAAGATAATTGGCCGGTATGATTCGGCCTCTGAAGGACTCATTCGGGCTTTGTGAATCATTACGATCAGGGCCTTTTTCCAAGCCGTCGGAATGTACCCCAGTCGCAACACTGAGTTGAAGAGCAAGACTAGGAACAGAATGGCTTTGTCAGGAAGTGCCTTCAGCGTTTTGTTGTATATCTAATCTTCTCCAGGAGCGTTTTTGGAATTAAGCGCTTTGATTTTTCCTTTCACCTCCGTTAAAGTTATCGGAGACACTGGCAGTTCGAGCTGACCAGGGGTATCATGTTTTTTCACTTAGACCCATTTCCGACGAATCGGTAATATGCCAGCCATAGGATATAGATATGGTTATCCGAATTTGCAAATCTCTTTGAAAGCATATAAAATTATTAATGGCCGAGTTTTGGATAGCTAACATTGAAATCACAAAAGTTTTTCCTACTAAGACCCATTTCCTGATCGATAGTTAATATGGCAGCTATATGCTTTGGTCATCCGATTTTGACAAAACTTTGTACCATAAGGTGAAAGCATATAAAACAAACAACTATCAAACGATATCATTAAAACTAAAAAAGTTTTTCGTTCCAAGACTACTATTCAGACCTATTTTTTATGGGGAAGCTATACCATTCAGTTTTCCGATTTGAATCAAACTTAATAACATTATAAAATAGCATAGAAAACCAATAATTACGAAGTATTGAGTCGTTTCCGTTGAAAACAGTAAAGTTTTTCTCCTGCGCAAAAGCTCATATCGATAGCTTTAAAACTGAGAGACTAGCATCTGAATAAAAATTAAAGTTTTTTCTATTTTCACCAAAAAAATGTATAAAAATGCGGTTTAGGTCCGATGAGGCTCAAAATTTATAAACATTTAGATATCGTTAAATTTTCCGATTTGGCAAAAAAAGCATTAGCCCAATAGCATTAAAGAAATCACTCTAACACATTTCACAATCTCTTGGGAAAGAAAGAAAGGGACCTTAAGTTGTATGTCGAATCCGATCTTCAAAGTTTGAGAAGCTTTTTCATGGCTTGTATATTCTAAGCTCTCGTTAACAGCAACACCCAAAAAATGGTAGAACGAACAATTTAAGTACGAACGCTCTTGAAAAAAATTGATTTATTATTGAATTTTTAAGAATTTTGCCCTTGAAATCGAGCTCAAATCGTTCTGTTTGGTGATTTTAGGCGAGGGGAGTGAGGAAAAGAAACTGAGAGAGGAGAGCAAGCACATTTGAGAGAATAGCGTTGAACCCGCTCTCACTGTATCGTTTTTTTTTTTGGGAGACTTGCGCGTTGTTGTTGTAGCTTTCTTATATTTCGTGTTTGACTGTCTTAAGCTTACTCTTGTGCGGAGTATGCTACCTAGCTCAGTTCATCAGTATTATTTGTAGCTTTATATGAATAATCTCTCATAATCTACACATTTTCTAAATGGATTGGCCCATTGTGCTCAATGGTTACAATTTTATGGCTTTTTCGCAGTGGAGTGGTGCGTGTGTGCGCAAAAGTGAAAAGTCATGAATCATATTCATCATAATCACACACACACACAGCTCGCATCATGGCAAACTAGGATGACGATGATCACGCTTCGGGCCCAAGGCACAGAGCCCAGGCTGTTTGTCGGTGAAGCACAGAATACGAGTGGTTGGAGGCCATAAAGTTACATTGCTTATCGCTGGAAAACTTTTAAAAAACACTTGAGATAGCGTTGAGAACGTACATCCAAGGGACAGGTAGAAAACCTAAGCAAAGAGAAAGAGGGAGAGTGGGAGAGCGAGAGACTGGGCAGTGGCAGTCGCTTGTTTGACTGCGCTTGTCTCTACAAATAGACCCGGAGAGCTGACGGCCGCAGCACAAAGTCAAACAAAAGACCCAAACGGTAGTTGGTCCATGAATGGACCGAGATGGCAAACCGGCTGTAAGCATCTGATGGGATGCAACTTTGTTGCCCACGGGCTAAGCCAGGCAATGGCGGCAATCGAAGTGGAGGCCGCTAACTATTTATTACTTGTTGCCAACTCACGCACAGCTTTGAATGCATTTTGTGTGTTTGTTTGATAGGCGGCGATTTCCCACAACTGATAGACTTGAATTCGCAATTGGCAATTGCTCTGCCAATATTTATGACTCGAGCTGTGTAATTAGTACTCCCCCCTCTCTCTCTCTCTCTCTCCAATTTTCTTGCTTTCTTTCATGGGCCAAGATAATGAAAGTGAAGTGGTTTGTAATATGCACTGCTAGACGTACATAAACTATTGCCCAGCTTATCGACACACAATCTTATCAATTACCTAAATTATTGTTTTACCCTCAAAAAAGATTCTGGCAATTAAATGTCATTTCTGTTTTTAGCTTGGCACAGATTTCCCCCCCAAATCGCCTTTGGCCCATTTATCAAGATTGTGTCACAGGTATTACATGAACTACGCGAACACCACCAACCACTCAACCGCCGATTATGGGCCATTATTGTCATTGTTCTGACTGCCCACAACAGACAGATTAATTTTCATGTAATGGAACTTTTCTACAATAGTTTTAGTCTTATCGAAATTTTTCAACAGTTGCTAATGACAGTGGAGAGGTGCTAGTGAAGAAGATTGAAATAAACTGGGCTAAGTTGGCTTAAGACTTTCAGTTTATACTAAATTTTAAAATAGGCAGCCTAACGGCAAGTGTGCCGAAACGAAATTCTAAGTCAACGTGTCGACTCAATAAAAACGCAAATTAACACTACATTTGCAGGGCAAGTATGTCAGAATAGAAACCGTATAGAACTTTCGAAACCCTGTTTTTTTGCGATATCATTCCATTCGTGTTGTGTAAGGTGGTGTGGTCGATTACCAGACCAAACAAAGCTTAGTTAAGAACCAAAATATGTAAATTTCTTAGTTTTTCAAAAGTTTTCATAAGACAAAAATGGTGTGGGTCTTGAAGGGACTAACTTTCGGGATTAAGGAGGAAGAAGGGAACGGAAGGGATCTTTCTGGGATTAAATTGAGCTCTAATTTTTTTGCTAAGATATCCCTTACGAGATTACCGCGGGTTTCTTTAGGCGAAATTAAACTTAAACACCAGAGTCTCAGTGTTCAATAATAAAAATAGCAGTATCAAACTGATTCAGCGGACTTGAAATTGCGGAATCAGTGAACTTGAAATTTGAAAACATTTTTCTGAGGCTTCAGCACTCTGCACTGAAAATGGCATTTCTTTTATGATTCCAGGACGCTTGTCCGATGACTGAAAAAGCTTGACACAGCCACAAAGGGCCAAAGCCGAGATAATATTTTTAACATTTCCAATAACAACATCGGCTGACAAAATATCTTTTAGTCCTTGACACTTTAAGTACGAGGGCGGTCCCAGAAATAGCCGACCTAACTACAAAAACACAAAAATTTATAATTTTTTTATTTTTTTTATTTTTCAACATAGGATCTTTTTAGGTCGATACACTTTTCCCAGCGATGTTCAATCGCTTCGATACCTTTTTTATAATAAGAACTGTGAAGCTCTTCAAAATAGGCATTAACCTCGGAATCCGCCTCTTCATTGTTGCCAAATCTTTTCCTCCGAGCCATTTTTTCAAGTTTGGAAATAAGAAATAATCAGAGGGAGCTAAGTCCTGACGAATAAGGGCGTGAGGTTGCAATTCAAATTTTAATACATTAATTTTAGCCATTGCATCGGCAGAGGTGTGAACCGGCGCATTGTCATGATGGAACAACAAACGCGGCACCCATCTTGCGCATAACTTTTTCATGTCCAATTTTTCGGTCAATATGTGATGTACAGCACTTTTTGAAATGCCTACACATTCAGCTAACTCACGAACTTTCAATCGCCGGTCACTCAATACACATTTTTTAATTTTGGCCACCATTTCTGAAGTGGTCACCTCATTTGGACGCCCATTACGATGTTCATCTTCGCAGCTCAAACGACCTCGCTTAAACTAAGCCACCCAATATTTTATTGTTGTAAACGAAGGAGCAAAATTACGTAAGGTAGAATCCAGCTCCTTTTTAATTTTGTGACATTGGTTGGACTAAGACCTTCCTACTTGATAGAAAGAGAAATTGATATTTGTTAATACTAACTATAGACTCTTCCCTATTGATTTGTTTCCTAATTTTGTCCATGTTCTTCCGCAAACGATTTACCAAATAACAAGCGTTGACTAAGACCTTTTATTGAAAGTATTGTATCACATAACGATGACCTTTGTTCTGTTTGCAACTTAACGGAAATCGACCAAAAAAAACAGTGCAAGGTAAACGCACCAAACTTCAAACTTAAGCTTGTAATAGTCGGTTCTTCCCCTTTTTAATATTTTTGTGAACATTTTCTAACACTACTATGCTAGTGGCCGGCTGGCTCAGCGGCTAGAGTGCGCGACAGCTGTGCATGAGGTCCTGTGTTCGATCCCGCCTCGGAACATCTAATGAAAAGTTTTTTTCTTTGAATAAAACTTTACACCCGGCCACACCACTTTGCTGTTGGCGCCAGCATTGCAGTAATTAGCCATGAAAGCTTCTCAAACTGCCGTTCGGATTCGGCGTTAAACTGTAGGTCCCTTTCTTTTGTGCTAAAATTAGAAGCGCACAAGCCAAGAGATTGAGAGAGGCTCGGCTTTGGCCCTTTGGGGCTGTGTCATCTTGACAAGCTAATTTTACTTTACTGTGCTAGGTCGGCCATTTCTGGGGCGGCCCTCGTATATGATGTTTCCGAACATATCCTTCCAGCAGGTGCAAATATTTTGTAAGGGACTTATTTATGTCTGGTGATTGCAGAGGCGCTTTTAATTGCTTGCAATGAAGGATATAATAAGAAAAGAGGTTAGTTAGCCAAACTTCATATAATTCAGCCGGAATATTTTGAAAGTCATTATCTTTTTGACGGAAATGTTTAACCAATATGGTTCGTTATGCGAAGCATCAGGAGTGTTCTTATAACAGTGAAGCACAGCGTGAACAAAAAAAATTTGTTTTAATCGACGTGAAAATTTACAAGACACTTTATATGAACCTTTTAATGGAAAACTTGGCTTCTAGTGTCTCAGTGTTGGGGTTAAATGGACAGCAATGATTGTTTCAACGAGATAATGACACAAAACATTCGTCGTATTTGGTTCAGGAATTACTAATCTATCATTGTAAGCAATTAAAAACGGCTCCGCAATCACCAGACATCCATCCCTTACAACATATTTGGCACCTGTTGGAACAAAATGTTCGAAAACATCATATAAATCCAAGGATTCTCTGAAACAAGGTCTATTGACAGAATGGGCAAATATAACTCAGACGAGACTGCCAACTTGGTAGCAAGTATCCGTAGACGCTTGTAAGGCTTAATAAAGGCCTAAGGGGGCTTTACCAAACATTTAAAGATCCAAAATATGGCATAAAACATTGAATATGAGATTTGTGGCAATACTTTTTTGATGAAAAAATAGGGTTATTTTTGGTTTTTATCCTCTTCCAGCCAAACCATAAATGACATTCTACTTAATTTTTTTGGGAATATGAATTCAAATGTTGAATAAAATATGTTGTATCTTTATATTTTTATTTAAGTTAAAATATTTTTTGCAACAAACTTTGAAAATGAAGCTGTGCTAATACTTTATTGATTCACTGTATATGCAACATTAGTAAAGCAACTTCCCAGCTCGACTTTTATTTAATTTTCATTCTTAAATTCGTGGTATACCGAATTTAAATATAACTTTTTGCCCTACAATAAATTATACACATAAGTCCTCTAAAACTGATTTTAATGATTTTTTGTACTAATCCTTTTTCCAAGCAGAATGGAGTCGTTTTGGGGGTTAGGTTCGGGCGGTCACAACCTTAGGAGATTTTTAATAATATGGGACAGACTCATGCACGAAAAATTTTCAATTTCTAAAGTTTGTTGACTTAGCTAAAGTACGAATAGATTTCGTTTCAATTTTGGTATGACTTCAACTAACAACGTCCTTAGTCAATCTTAAGTTTTCGTAATCCACTCGACTTTCCATAAGTCCAACAAGTATCTGCCATGCTTATCAGCAAGTACAACGCAAAACACACGATTAGAGTGGGAGGACACTCCAGCGCTCTCAGCCACACACAAACACAACGGTGGTCGGTCATCACCAAGCTCCCTGCTGCTGCTAAAAAAGGCTCGCATGGCTATTTTGGGTTACGCCGCGTGCGCGATAAGCACCTCAATCAGTCAAAACTCATAAAGTACAAAAATAAATACAAAGCGTGAATGAATTCTTTTACACAAATTGAAAAAAAGAGTGATTGTCCCCCACTGATAAGAGGCCAAGACAAGACGAGCGACAAGCCAGAGATCGGCTATCAGCTGAAACCGAAGACACAGCGAGAGAGAGAGCACACACACGAGAGAGTTGGCTTGTTCAAAACCGGTAAACCTACATGCCGCTGTGTAGACTTTGTAGAGTTACGCTCCCAGCTGACTTCCACCCGGAGTGGTCACGACACAACACTTGTTTGGCTTTGCTCAGTCTCGAAACGCAATTCAAAGCTCGCGCAAGCGAAGTCGCACGTCGCGATCGGCCGGCACAACTCTTGGATACGGTTTTCGTATAAAGTTTAAGTTCAAAATATTGTGCAAAATTACAAAATTAAACGAAATGCCCCCAGGGGGCGTATGAGTAATGTGATTACCAGCGAAGAAATGTTTCACAAGGTGTGTGTGTCATTGTCTAGGAATGTGTGTGCAAAAAAAATAATGCACTGTTTACTCAATTAGATTAGATAAACACAGACACATAGGCAAATCTAAGCTAATCTTTGATTTACACAAGTAAATTCTTTGCCCCAACTCCAAAAAAGTATTTGAAAGCCGGCTTTGTCTGTGTTTTGAAAAGGCTTAAAACGAACGAACTGCCAACATCAGGGCAACGACTTGAAAGGATTCGCCTCATCGGCAGCTGGAATTGGCATCTTCCAGATACACACACACACACGGATACATGAGGCAAGCCACGAAGACAGCGAGCCATAAAAGATACATGCCATGTTCCCACTAGCCAATCGCTCCTCGAGTGGCAAAAGCACCAACAACAACAGCAACAGCATCAGCAACAACAACAACCACAGCAACAGCAACACCAAGGCACAGGATAAAGTAAATTTACAAAATAATTGGAGCTGCAATAAAACAACCGGTCGTCGAGCTGGAACTGGGTATAGCTGCAGTTTTTTAGGTAAATCATTCATTTCATTGGGTGTCATAAGGAAATACATTAAAAATTATGGTCAAATATTGCACACTGTTTGGTTTTCTTACTAAACTGAAGGCACCTCTTAAACTTTTTAACAGCGGTGGGCACCCAATGGCCCTTAGCGCTCACGACGTCCGGCCCGTTATTACACTCAAAACGGAATTACATGCAAACAACTACAAAATACAAGTACCACGAACTAAACAAAAGTTGGCAACTAACTGTTTATTGTTGCAGCGGACATTCGTTAGATTTTACTGCCCACCGCTGATCAATAGAAAATTAATTTACAAAAATTTCATTATGAAATCCTTAAAGTACCTGAACAGAGAAAGAATGTTGGGATAGGTTAGGCTGAGACGGCTCCCAGACTGCTGTTAATCTTAGGCCCAGATAGGCCAAATTAGGACGGAAAGGGTTCCTCCCCAATCAACTATTGCAAGAACAGTAAACAATTCAGTACAGCCGGCAGCTCTTTCTCCGGAAGTTAAGGTAGAAAGGAATGATCAAGAGTTTTGGACACTGGTTTCTACTCCTTTTTCTTACACCTTCAACTTCTAGGCAGTAATCGAAAAGGTACTCGTTTTTTGTACCTAGTTAAAGTACAAGGTTAATGGCAAAAAATATACCTAGGTAAACTAACAGGTATCCGTGTCATTACCTGAAAGAAGGTAAAGGTACAAAAATGTGCTTTGTAATAAGCCTTTTAAAGCATGGTATAAGCACCACCCCCATTTTCGGGTAGGGGGTGGCGCATTTACCTTAATTATGAGATTCGTACATATATCTAAAGAGTGTACACTTTAAATTTAATATTGGAAATAGTTAAATTTTACATTTTTTTTTTTAATTTTGCCAGCCAATCTAGACTCAATTTATTTTGTAATGAAAATCCAAGAGCAGAACTATTCTATTTGATTTGATTCTAGAAAACTACGAACTACCCTGTAGTTCAGCTGCACCGGTGCGGCATTAACGAATTCTCTAACCCCACCAACCAGCAGCCAAGTATTTGCCTAACGAATTTTGTATGGGGAATGTCCGGAAAACGTACCGATCGGTACGACCCTGCATTACCAGTCGTTAGTGTTGTGATCGGTGCACACTATAGTTCACTTACTAGACTAGCGCTGTGATGCATTACCTGTCGATAACGACTCGACTGACAATAGTGCCTTGAAACCAGCTGAACTACAGGGAATATAATTATTTAATTTATATAATTCGTAATGTTTACTCTGTGGGGGACTCGAGTTCGGGGCCTTTGGACTTAAAAATGATTGGGATGCCGTCTCAACCAGTAACGCAATCGCACACGCTGGTTGTCACTCGGCTAAAATTCGACTTGTATTGAACTGCCTTAAAGGATTCAACCATATTATTCCAGCATTTTGCCTAAATATGACCGCTTGGAGAATATAAAAATGTTTTAAGTCCGAAAAGAGCATATTGATATCAAATATGGTTGTTTTAGATTATACTATGCCTTTTTTTCCTTGAGTGTATTTAATCAACTGCAATATTATTCTGAAGTTCTATAATAAATTGTCTTGGCCTAGATGAGTGGTAAAGGGATAAAAGCGAAACGTTTTTGAAACTTTTTAAAAGCAAAGACTGGCAACTTGAATATTTAAGTTGATCGCAAAGTCAAGTGGTGTAAAGTCTTTGAATATAATTCGGTTTGTTGTGCGTTAAGTAAAATGCTGTCATTTATATCACTAGTTTCATATGTATTTCATATGTAAAACCTTCCGCTGATTCCAAAAATCAAGTCCAAAAAGTGATAAATTTAAAGCAAAGTTGCCGATTAACACCTTAATAGCGGCGAAGTTTACCAATGGATTAAAATGTGATGTATGAATGATTAATAGGGCATTCAATTTTCTGTCAACTGCATCTGACCATTTTAAAATCAACAAACCAAAACTAAAGTTACACATATTTTTACAGAGGTACCTTTTTCGACAATGAAAAACTAGCTTTTTCGCAATTTCTCGAAAACGGCCTCGCCAAAAAATTATTGGACTTGATTTTTGGAATCAGCGGAAGGTTTTACGTATGAAGTATATAAAATCTTGATCAGTATCAATAGCCGAGTCGATATAGCCATGTCCTTCTGTCCGTCTGTCTGTATGAACACCTAGATCTCGGAGACTAGAAGAGCTAGAGCCACCAAATTTTGTATGTAGACTCCTATTGTCCCTACGCAGATCAAGTTTATTTCAAATTTTGGCCACGCCCCCTCCCGCCCCCACAATAGAAAATGTTGAATAACTCCTACAGTTTTGAAGATATCAAGCTCATATTTTGCAGTGTAGTGTATGTGCCCAATATCTACAATCTCGGATAATAAATGGCAGAGTTATAAAGGTTATAAAAACGTTACATACTTTTTGGTGCTACATGCACTTTTTGCTCACATAATGTTGAAATGGTCACATTAATGTTAATGCTCTGTTAATTAACATAGGGAAAGGCTATTAAACATTATTTGCCCTGAGTAACGGGCATATCGAAGTCGGGCAGGACCGACTTTAACGTGATTAGTTTTGAAATGCATTTTTCAGTATAGAGCTTTAAAGCTCAAATATACCAGAAATATAACCAAAAAAAACTTATATTCCTAAATCCACGAAACGTAAGAATTTCTGTTTTTACCAATAATCGTTAGACACGTTGAGTTATATGCTCATCTGTCATGCGACTTCTGTAGTGAGAAACCACACTTTTTAGTGCCGAAGCCAAGCGATACAATGGCTTCCTGGTGTAATAAGATATGCCAATCCATTGGCATTGCAATGCCAAGTCAGAAAGCACTGGCAATGCGAGTGACCGCTCCAGCTTTAGTGACGGAAAATTTATAAAAAAAACCCAATGATTCTGCTTGTTTTGAATTTTCGTCTAAAAAGTTCGAAATTTGATATAAAATTTTTGTTATCAGAGATTGAACTACATGTCCGATCCTCTTCTTTCTTCCTTGGCCATCACAACCGTTTTTCGGTCTCGGCCGCTGCCACTAATGCCCGCCACTCTTCTGTCACGAGCGACATTCCACCATAGTACGACCCTATCAGTCCATTATCCTGGCTATGGTTTTTTGTATAGACATACAAACATACGTACACTATCAGTACATTACAAAATAAAACTGCACAATATACAATAATGCATATACAGACATGCAAATGTACATTAATTCGCGGAGGTCAATATCATTTATACTTACATTTACCGATTTATGTTTAGGCAATTGAGCCAAGCATCTCTTTGCTTTGCCTTTAAGTGCGCCTTTATGTTTATCGAATTGCCACTGGTCTTAAAAGTTTTATTACACAATTTGCACTGTGATTTTTGTGCATACACACGTCAAAAAACCAAAAGAAACTGTTGATCGCAGCAGTGTGACCGAACGCTGCAAGCAAAATATCGCCAAAAAATATCCGATATTCGATATATCGCCTCGGAAAAACATTCGATAACGATATATCGTATTGTTGGACAAAAATATCGATATTCGATATTTCGATATTTTTCGACATCCCTAGAACAATCCATCATCTTGGGTTTAATGCTCTTAAAACCCGTACTGTAAACCGAGCCTCAAGCTTTCCTTGATTTCTTTGTTGTTTAAGAATAGTAAGTAAAATACTTAATATATCTATTCTCGTATCAGTTGACTGATGTCTGCCAAATACAGAGTCTAAGCTATTTTTGGACCTTGAATATCTCATGCACCCAAGCTAAAGCAGGCTAGTAAAAAATCCTCTTAAAAAACTTAAAGTATTAAAACAAAATCATTTGGAATTTTGTTGTTAAATTTTTAAGTCCTTTCAGTTTAATTCGCAGATTTGTGCGGCATCTTTTTGAACTCATCTCATCGGATCTCATTTGCTTAATTTTTTTACATGGTACAAATGCAAAAGCATTTTAATGTTTCCCTCCTTTTTTACAATGCAAATTACAATTAATTGCAATTTTCTGTTCAAATTGACTTTGCGGCATTGTTGTTGTTGCATTTACATTAAAATGCAAATACTTTGCACTAATTTACATGTCGCGCCGGCAACGAAGTTAAATTTTCCCCTTTCCGAGAGAGCGAGAGGTAGCGAGAGACAATGCAAGTCTTTTGTTGTACACAAACATGATCGAGAGGGGGAGGGGAGGAAGTGTAAGTGTGAGTAGAGCTACCAAACCATGAGAAATGCCATAAAAATTCCAGAGCTGCAGACGCTGTCTTCTTGAGCTGCGCTTGCGCAATACCAAAAAGCTTCTTTGCTCGTTTTATTTGCTGTTTTTGCTCATGCCAAAAGATAGAGCTCAGAAAGGGTGGCGGAGAGGCGGGAGATTGGGGATGTCGTCGGCACATGCGCTTTGTTTGCTGTTTGGGAAGAATTCTCAGAAATGTTTTTTTTTCTTTTCTTTCTTATTTTTTGTATCTTGAAATTTGTTAACAAGCAGACACAAGAGCAGCAGCTAGCAGCGAGCGAGGAATATTGTTTGGCCCAGGCTCTACGGTTGGTGGAGGTTCAAAAGTGTATCAAGTGTTTGGCGGGGGAAGTTTGTTCTGCTTCAGATTTGTGTGTGTGTTAAGAGCGATGCCTCAAGTTGAAGGTTAAAGTTGAGTATGATTCTTTCAAGTTTTGTGCTCGATTGAATTAGAAAGGTTTTTGTTGTTTGAGTGGAGGATGGGTTCCTTTCTGCCGTCACTTCAAGCATTAAAGGAATACGTTTTCCAAATCCTTCCCCGCCAGTTTGAAACACGTGTAAAAGAACTAGTTCAATTTGTTTGCGACCTGTTTCCCTGCCAAACATGCCCCACCAAGTAATAATTCACCTGACATGTTAAATAGCCTTCATGCAGCAAGTACAAGTCGTGGCTCGTGTCGCCGCACCACTCCGCATCTGAATCCACATCCCAATCCGAACCATTCGTGTGCATAGTTTTAATTGCAAATTGCAAAACTGACCAGTCATAACAAGTCTAATTAAGGCGCATATTTTTAGACTCTCGACGGCATTTGCATGCCGTCGTCGTCTCAGCCGCCTCAATGTCAGACCCATAGACTTGCTCACAAATTAGAAAGGGAGATTCATGCAGATGAAGATGAAGAACTCCATTCCATGTGGCAATGAGTTAATTTGCTGCCAAAACACACCCTCAGGCCTCATTAGGTTGCAGTGTGAGTGAGATTTATTGGCAAAAAACTGCCGGCGTATTAGCGGGAAATGCTAAAAAGAAATATTGGTCTAGGTCTGAGGGTCGAGGGAACGCTGCTGCTCTGCGGGTTGCCCTGACTAAATGAGCGTTTAGTAGACTGCAGCTTTGGATGGGGTCGATGCGCATGAAAAATTACCATATGAAGATTTTGAAAAAGAAAAGAATTATACTATAGGAAGACAGCAAGACCTCACAAACTTGGTTCAAATATTCGTAAAGTTGTATGTAGTTCTGGTTAGAGAACTGGTTCCAAACTTATCGAAACTAATGCTTTGCTTCTTAGGTACTTACCACATTTATTACTGTGATCTTTCATAGAGAACCACTCCAAATACAGCCTAGTCCTTGAAATTGGAAGTTATCCTTTAAGAAAGGTTGTACTGAATGGGCTTATTGTAGAACCAGTACTTTATTCATACACGATTCGATAACTGAGTTCTGAGATTCATTTCATTAGCGTTTTATTTAATTAAAGTGCTTTTAAATTGAGTTCTGGTTCTTTAGCTGAATTCTCCATTCCAGGCTTGCCTATCGCCAGTCAGAACTTACCCTCTAGTACGGCTGGGGTCAGTCACAGTTTTTGCGTCAACCCAGCGTTGCTCTTTGTACGGTGATGCGTCGTGAAGACAACGATTGAGGCTTATGTCGCTTCTCTGCATGGCATTTCGTCTATCGAGCGTCGGTCATGTCGGTTCCTGCATGGCATTGCGTCGACCTAGCGTGCCTGGAGATCCGTTAACGTATTGAGCGGACATCGCCTTTGCAAAATAAGTCAGTCGAACACATTATAAGAGGTATAAGGGTGGCAAAATCGTCGACGGAACGTTGATACAGCGTTGGTCGGCAGTACTAGAGGGTATCCATATCAGGGTGGCCTATGTATAAGACATCGAAAAGTTTGCACACGTGATACTAGAGAACATTTGAGTGACTTTAACATAATTTAAATAAAGGGTGATTTTTTAAGAGCTATAGGAAAGTTTTTCAAAAAAAAAACACATAAAATTCAGAAAAATGCATGAAATCTTTATTTGAATCGATAGTACGGTCCATATAATTTAATGTTTGAAGATTATTTCATGCAAATGTTGACCGTGAGTCCAATTTTGGCATACTCTTTCCAACATTTCGGCCGGTAACTCACGAATAAATGCTTCAATGTTGTCTTCCAATGCGTCAATTGAAGCGGGCTTGTCTGTATAGACATGAGCTTTAACATAGCCCCACAAAAAATAGTCTAAAGGCGTTAAATCGCACGATCTAGGCGGCCAATTGACCGGTCCCGAACGTGAAATAAAATGTTCACCGAACTCGCCTCTCAATAAGTCCATTGTTGCGCGTGCTGTGTGGCATGTGGCACCGTCTTGTTGAAACCACATGTCATGCAAGTCAAGCTCTTGCATTTTGGGCAAAAAAAGTTGGATATCATCTCACGGTAGCGCTCACCATTCACAGTTACGTTACGATTCGCATCATCTTTGAAGAAGTACGGTCCAATGATGCCACCAGCCCATAAACCGCACCAAACTGTGACTTTTTCTGGATGCATTGGTAGCTCTTGCAATGCTTCTGGCTGATATTCACTCAAAAAATCGACAATTCTGCTTATTTACGTACCCATTGAGCCAAAAATGAGCTTCGTCGCTGAACACAATTTTTCGGTAAAAAAGTGGATCTTCGGCCAACTTTCCAAGAGCCCATTCACCAAAAATTCTACGTTGCGGTAGGTCGTTCGGCTTTAATTCTTGCACCAGCTGTATTTTGAAAGGCTTCACACCTAAATCCTTCCGCAAAATTTTCCACGTTGTTGAGTAACAGAGGCCCAATTGCTGCGAACGGCGACGAATCGATAATTGATGGTCATCATTAACACTGGCCGATACAGCTGCGATATTTTCTTCAGTTCGCACTCTACGTAAGCGTGTTGGTGGTTTAATGTCCAACAATGTAAATTTGGTGCGAAATTTAGTCACAATAGCCCGAATAGCCACTTCAGTGGGTCGATTAAACTGACCATAAAATGGAAGAAGCGCGCGATGAACTTTCTTAACAGAGCACGCATTTCGATAATAAAATTCAATAATTTGCAAGCGTTGTTCGTTTGTAAGACGATTCATGGTTAAATTATAGACCAAACTGAAGATGTTTGACAGTGAAACAAAACACGAAACGTATCGTGAGCTGTTTAAACCAGTGTTGCCAAAAAGATCACTTTGACTAAAATCAAAATAGGTCGTTAAACCCATATTCAGACAAAAAGATAATAGCTAAAAAATAACCCTTTATAAGACATCGAAAAGTTTGCACACGTGATACCAGAGAACATTTGAGTGTTCGGAAAACTACTTTTTTCCAGACTATCGTAGGTAAGTCAGTCCGAAAAGTTGCCAAAATCGCATTTCTATCCAAGGATTGTCTTTAATTTCCTATTGTCTCAAGCCTTAAAACCTTTATTAAGTAAAAGTCCCAGTTTGGCCTCCAGTCAGCGCGGAAAGGTGTTTTTTCCGAAGTTTCGAAGGTAAAGCAGTCCGAAAACGTTTCAAAAACTCAATTATTTCTTTGGATCGCCCTTAATTTCACCCTATTCCTTGAGTATGTCGTCGCAACTAACCCTGAAATCTGCTCGGAAAGTCATTTTTTCGTACTTTTGAAGTTGAGGCATATCCAAAATGATGTCAAAAACTTCTCTTTGTGCTAGGATCGCCCCTAGCTCCACCAAATCTGAACCCTTTAAGCCCATTCGAAAGTCTAACATACAGAAATGTCCTTATAACTGTTAAGAAAGTAATTTTCTTGAACTTTTGAAGTTGAGACATAATATTTGATGTAAAATAAAGTTAGTTCCGTTGGGTTCGAACATATTATAAACTATTAGTTCTGATTTTTAGAGGTATTGTTAGCTTGAACTAACTCTATTTGGTCTAGCTCATGGTATAACAACTAAGGTACGGCGCTCCCAGTGGTGCAAAAGCAAAAGGCTCAGTACTCAAAAAAAAAATATATAGATGGGCTCGAAAACCACTTCTGTTTTTGTCACGTTCGAATCGCTTCTTATTTTGCCAATATTTTTTAAACAGGACTTCACTCGCTAATAACTTTAGCACTAATTAAAATGCTAGCTAAGAGCTATATAATAAAGTAAAAAACGACTTGAAATTGCGCCTTATTACTTTACTTTTTTTTCACTTTGAATGTGTACGAACGTCTTGTTCGACATAATGGAAATGCCCATATGCGACTTTTTCGAAATTGAGTTCCTAGAGAACATTTGAATAGAATAGTTGAAAGATTTCAATTTAAAAGCTGTACTCCTGTCTAAAGTTGGATTAAGGGGAAGAACCTCGACAGCTCGATGAGATACGGAAACAAATCGATTAGCAACTTTCAAAGAAGAAATGTTGACTTACGACAGGCATATTAAGAGATCGGTGGACAATTGCAGGATGTGTACAGGATCACATGATTCATATATCCGGCATCGATAAGGACTTATCGAAGCAAATCGATTAAAGTCTTGAGTCTTGAGACTTGTCAGTAAAATGAACCGAACCGTTTCCATTTGTGGTTTTCAGTTCGGTTCAGCATTTTCGAAGGGACACCAGTTCGGTTTGCGGTTCGGTTTATCACCTGGAATTAGCGGTTCGGTTCTGGTTTGGTTCGGTTCGGTGCATCTCTGATTTAAATACTTGCTTATGCATTAAAACTTCATAAACTTCACATTTTTGAGAATAATTTCCGACCTTAAATCGTAGTCAAGGTTTGGTGTCGTACTTTCCTCATCCTTAGTACAAGGTCTAATAAATGACCTTCGATTAGTTTCCACTTTTGCTGTGACATTTTGAATTATTCGACACTTTGCCAGCTTTGAAATCTTCCTTTTCTTTCTCCCTCTCTATGGCATCGTCTTTCCTTTTTGCAGTTTATTAACTCATTATTTTGAAATCAACTTTGCCTGGCAGGCAAAACATGTTGCAGAAGTTTCTGCCTGACAAGTTGACTACACAAAGTTGTCGCTGTCTCTTGCACAACTTTCCTCCGTCAGCGCAGTTGGTTGATTAAGTGCCGTGGCACTCTTTTTGCCATTAACGTATGCATATTATTCATTTCCATTTTATATATGGTGATCGTAATTTGAAAATGAAGTTTTGTCGATGTTTTCAGTTCGCTTTTAATTAAGACAATCAATAACTGTGAGATATTGTCAATTAGTATCGCAAAGATGAGAAAGAGAAATGCGATATAAAAAAGAAATATGTATGGGGAGGAGATTTCTAGGGAATGGTGGATCATCAAGCTTTATAAATAAGTCAATTGTTGGGTATGGAAAGTGTGTGAGATAGAACTTTCCTTAGAATATTCTCTGTTGAGGGGTATATGTAAACTAAAGAAAACTGGTGTTGTTTT
The DNA here is from genome assembly GCA_018904265.1 of Lordiphosa collinella. Classification (NCBI taxonomy): domain Eukaryota; kingdom Metazoa; phylum Arthropoda; class Insecta; order Diptera; family Drosophilidae; genus Lordiphosa; species Lordiphosa collinella. The sequence continues at coordinate 71,554 of JAEIFV010000754.1, forward strand.
TTGATTTTACTAAATCTTCAAAAAGAAATTCAAGCGAAAGCATGATGTTGTAAAGTAGTATCTTAGGCTGGGGTAGGACTCAGTCCGTCCAGGCCACTTTGCAGATCTCTGAGAGTTGAGTATGTGGTTCAAAATATGTTTTTACCTACACAAAGTTTAGTTAGGAGAAAGTTCACTAAGAAATGAGCCAAAAAAAGTGTAGCTTTACTCTGTTCACACGGAAAAGCTATATTGGGACAAGCTGAGTTTAGGGTATCGACCCTGTTCACTTGAAGACAACTAGAAATCCTTGGAAGGAAAAGTGGGTGAAGAGTATCGACTCTGTTCACCCAAAGAGAACTAGAAATCACTTGGAGAGAAAGCTGACCCGAGCTTGGCCGCCATTTCATAACGCGTGCTTAAAAATACCAAGATCGTCGGCGTCACTCCTGTCCTCTACCCCCTTTCAGCGTATTCAGGGCCAACCTGCACGGGAGACTCTGAGTTCTTTAACTAGTTAAACTAAACGCTATAGTTATGACTTAAAACTAACCTATTCGGTCAATTGATTTCCACATGTGAAGTACCTTAGATACACATGTATGTTGTCTTGAGGACAACAACTTATCGAGAAAAAATTTAAGCATGATCGTATTTTTCGCGACTAAAAAGATTAGTAAAATATTTTTAAATCGAATTAAGGTTCGGTACTTTCGCCGATGGATTTTTCTTAACTCTGAAAACTCACCACAAAGCGGCACCCGGTATTTCAGCATATACCCACAACGTCATCCAAAATCTACAGTATGCCACGCTGGATACACCATTGAGAAACTCAACATATCACACGCTGATTAAGCTCGTGTTGAGGCGAGTTTCGTCTATCGACTAGAACTGGATATCTTATTCCGACTCCCAAATTACAGCTCAATACCTTAAAATACTCATGATTGAAGAAGGATAGTTAGGTAGTTAGGTATCCTTAAAGGCGATCGCTCTGTATCTATGTATTTACCTCATCTGGGTGCCTTGGCTCCACAACATTGAAAGAAACGGCTTAGCTGACCAAATGACTAGACAGGGCACGAACATCCAGCTCCACCCGGAGAATAGAAGTGAGGTTCACGTTGCCCAAGTTCAACCTAAAACGTACTATTAGTCTTTTTCGCCAGAGTAGAGAAAACATCACACTTCTGGTCGGGGTCAAATCAGGTCACTGCCTCGTCGGTAGGCATGCAGCGCGCCTGCGTGACCGCTCACAACGACTTCTGTAGAAGCAGCATGTGTAAGTAAGAGTAGGAGGCATTACTGCATCTTCTTGGCCACTACTCAACACTTAGCAAAAGGAGTCTTAGGACATTTGGTCGCATCTTTCAACTTAACCTCTCGCTAGTATCTAAGAATAGCCATCCGAACCTAAACTAATCTTTATATTGAAATTAATTCTAGAATTAATATCGACAGCAAATTAGTTTCCTACCAATAGATTGTTTTAGTAAGAAGAACTCATGACTATCGTAGAAATATCGTTCATAAATTCGACCTTAAAAATTATATATAAACTGTTCGACCTGACTCACACACTACTGGCTGTACAGACCAAACCATAAAATAGGAGCTATAGGAAGCTGAAAGAACTAAGATCCGGTTTTGGAAAATTCTTTCGAGAAATGTGAAAAATTCGCAGAAAACTTTTGTATGCAACTATTTGGTTTTTCATTCGATCGGGCTCAAACTCATTTTCAAAGATCTTTATGAAAATTTAACAATGACTTCTGGACTTCTGGAAAATCTACCCCCTTGGCGGAAATTGTTGGATAAAGGTTGAGAGAGTTGAAGATACATATCTGGACTATAAAGGTGTCATGACCTGATTACAAAAATATTCAGCTTAACTCGGTCTGCCGTTTTTCATTGTACTTGGCTGTGTGAGGTACCTGGACCTGGAGGCCGTCCAGGAGGTGGACCTGGAGGTGGAAAATGGTCCAAAATCCGCGAAATTTGCCAAAATTCTTAATTTCGGTGAAACTTTGGGGATTGGTTGGACGCTTACCCGGGAAGGTTTCTAAGTCGAAGAAATGGGTGGGAAAATGGTCCTAAAATTACGCGATAGTTGCAAAATTGTTAATTTCAGTGAAACATTTTTGAATGGTGGGCGCTTGTCCCGGAAATTTTCCTAAGTTGAAGAAATGGGCGGGAAATGGTCTAAATTACGCGATATTTGCAAAATTTTGGGTTTCAGTGAAACATTATGGATTGGTGGACGCTGATACCGATATCGATTTAAATAGCTAAACTGCCGGCGGCGTAGCGAAGCAAGCCGGGTTATTTGCTAGTTATATATAAAATTTTTCCGTTTCTATACGTATCGTGACCAAGTTGAATTGAAAACGTCAAGGAAATGGACTTGGTAGTACTCCTAAGGATGATAACAAGAATCTAGTCTTAAAAGAAACTGGATTCGCCTTAAAGCAAACCATGGATTCGCGTTTGTTATTGAAAATTATTGAAAAATTTAAATCAATTTGCTTTGTTATCGAACTACCTTCAGAGAAACTCTTCAGAGTTATATTACAAGTGTAAAGCTAGATTTAGGATGTACTGGTCCTCGCCATATATGCTTGGGACATGGTGAATTTCTTGCGGCGTTTCCCGATATTTCTCCTTTTTATGAAGTATAAGATAATTGTAAAGTTTCTAAGTAACATTTTTTTGAGTTTTTTTTAAACCTTTCGAAAAATCTATTAGGCCTGTTCTCTATCAGGCCATGTTCGATTGATCGGCTAAACAAGTTCCAAGAAAAATCTTTTAAAATCAATTTTCGAGTTCAGAATTCCAAACTTAGCTGAACAAAGCTATAGTAGAATAAGTCATTTAATTTTTTTAATTACTATTTTTATTTATTTTTCCAATTTTTTATTGAAATTGTTTTCAAAATTCACTCTTTTTTTGAGTCCGTTTTGGTGGGCATGTCGAGGCCTAAGTTCGAAAATTATGGGAAAGTTTGACCCATACATATGTATCTGTATTTAAACAGCGTTCGGAAGCGTTCGGGTTTTTCATTGCGTTCTTTCTTGTTGCTTACGCATGACAAAGGCACAACCCAGAGAAGGTACGTTTTCATGTTAACGTGACTTTTTGCCTTCTAAGCGCATGATAAAAGAATGTAGTGACAATTTCATACATATTTTGTAACTTCTATCAGACTAAAATAATTATGTTGTGACTTTTCCCTGTAAAAAGAAGTATGAACAAGATAGTAAGCTGAAGTCGAGTGATTTTATGTGTTTTGACAGCTGACGATGATAGACCAATGCTAGATGCTTCCTTGAGGATTTTACTTAAGTTTGCTCAGACTTAATATACTCTGTATACCTTCGGTACAGAGTATAAAAACCATAAGGTTCGTTAGTGTTAACTAACTTGAAGCACTGCATACATTTTGCATAAAAACATTTTCAAATGCAAACCTAAGGTTAAGCCTCTTAAGACTTTCAGCTTAAATGCCGATAAACATTTCCAAACAAAAACAAAAACCAATTAATTATTTGCACATTTGCTTGTTGTTGTTGCTGATATTTTGTTTATTATTGCAAAATACCAGCTGCGTAACATATTGTTGTAGTAAAATGTTCATACTTATCTTTCATCTTAGCGCGCCAGTGTTGGTGCCTTATGTGTGTGATTGTACCTCGTAGTTGGGTGTCAAGTTGTAGGCGTCAGTAGTAGTCATAGCCGGTAGCAACTCTCTGGGAATTGTTAAAACAAACACAAGACATGAACAAGTAGCCGAGGACATGGCCACCGAAATCAAATGAAAGACGTAGACATACAACTCATATCGCATATGCGAGTACGAGTACTCGTTCACTTATGTATTTGTGAGTGAGTCTGTGAAGATATGGCGCTTTGCTCAATGGAGCCGCCAATTTTATTCATGAAATTTAATTGGCGATGGGAAAAAAAAACCTTGAATGAGCAGCTCAGCATAAGCATGTGGACTCAATATGTGGTAGCGATATTTAAATAGAAAATTGTGAAGAGTTGAGTTGGGCATATGCAAATCTTTGCAAATCAAGCATACAATTCTATGCTCCATTGACAGACAGAAATATATCTTGTGATTTATAAGCTAAAAATTGTACGAAATCTGAACATTTTTTAAGTCTTTATCTGCAATTTTACATCACAAAATTTGTTAAATTTGCCAAAGGTGTTGTTTTTTTTTTTTGCGCATCTGTCAACAAATGACAAGTGCACTCATATTTAAATTTGTAATTTCTTCCGCATTTTCAAAACTGGTTAATGTCATGAATAAAGTAATCAGTGGGCGAGGCTAACTTTAAATATGTCGAAACTGTAATACCCTTGGAAATTCTCGAAGTTTGTAAAATAAAAGTTAGTTAAATCGAAATAGGGGAAAATAGGTTAAAGTTAACTTCGGCCGATTAGATGTCCGATTTAGACCCAACTTAGAGGAATTATGGAAAAGCATAACAAACTAAGAAATACGAAGTTTGGAGCCTTTCCCATTGAAAACAAAAAAGTTTTTCTTACTAAAACTAGTTTTTCGACCGAACGTTCCAATGAAAGCTATAGTCATCCGATCTAGCCGGTTCCGACAAGTGTGCAGCGTATATGTACTAGTAGTAATAGTAGTAGATTTATTTTGTTCTGCAAATTTCCAGAACATTAGAACATTATGTTTGACATTGACATTAGTTTGCCGTCAGTCATAATTAAATATGTATAATGGATTCATTTTACTTCAAGAGTTAATTTTAATTAAGGTATTGGATCTTGTTTTTTGTTACTTTTTTAAGGGGTTAAGAAAATTCTGTTATAATTTGGTGTCGATATTTTAGCGCTTCGAAAATATAATTTGCCAGTAAGGTCCAGCTGCGTCCATTCAAAATTTGAATCACTGCTGCTTGGTCCAGCGAAGTTTGCTGCCAATACACAAAACGTATTTCTGACAGGATCTTTTTCATGCATATTGCAGTGTGCAATCATTTAGGATGCCATCTCTATATGGCTTAATTCAGTGCCATCAGATCACAGCGAGCGCGAGATATTTGGGTGATTTCTTTTAAACTATAGCGATCGTTGAAATAGTTTTTTTCGCATAATGAGAAATCCAGCTGCTTGTACAACATCCTGCTCGTGCTTCTTCGGGCCTGTTCGATGAATTTTTCTCGATTGCCTTCGGCTATTCGCTCCAGTATTTTGTTGTGCGCTTCAGTCCATGAGCGATAGTTTTGGAGGTCAAGAGGGATGTTATGCTCCGCGGCCAGTAGTCGCCATACACCAAAACATTGGGCTCCGTTTGCTAATAGCAGCTTAGCAGTTTTATTCACCAGTCTTGATGCTGGCTTTTTCATCACCTGCCTCATGTAAGCAAAGTGCGTTCCCAAGGTATAACTGTATAGCTCTGATAATCCAGTCTCAATGTGAATGGTATAGTTTGGGGTATTTCGTAGCAATTGGAAGATTTTCTTAATGGAAAATCTCAGTAACTTTTCCACATGTTCATATGGGAAATTTCACCACACCTGTGAGGCGTAGCACTGTACTGAGCGAGCGGTTGCTTCATCTATCTTGTACTTGATGCTCGGTAGCACGTTGTTTGAGTTTGAGACTGATGTGTGTCGTAAATTTTCCATTTGATGTCATGGTAACTCGAAGATATTTGTAAGTTATTTACTAAAATCTTTAAAAACCAAACAAACAAGATTTTGAAAAATTGATTTGTTCTTGAATTGTTACGAATTTTTTGCTTAAGATAGAGCAAAAATCGACTGAACGAAAAGAGTAAGAAAAGTATAAGAGAAATGCGTTTAAAACTCCTGGATCCAAGTATTCGGAGATATACCCTTGCAGAGGGTATTATAAAATTGTACGGATTTTGTAACGCATAGAAAAAAGCATCTCCGACCACATAAAGTATATATATTCTTGATCAGCACGACGAGCTGAGTTGATTTAGCCCTGTCCGTCTGTCTGTCCGTCCGTCTGTCCTTCTATCTGTTTCTATGCCATCTCCTCCGTCAATTTTAAGGCTATCCTCTCCAAACTTTGCACGAAGTCTTTTGGTACAAATACGCTGCACATTTGTCGGAACCGGTCGAATCGGATGACTGAAGCATATAGCTGTCATAGGAACGATCGGTCGAAAAACTAGTTTTAAAGAAAAAAATTTTTTTGTTTTCAATAGAATCGCCTCCAAACTCTGTATTTCTTAGTTTACTATGCTTTTCCATGATTCCAACAAATTTGGTCGAAATCGGACACCTATATAGTATTGCTGTCATTGAAAAGTAGAGTCAGAAAAGTAGTCTTAGTTAGAAAAACTTTTTTTGTTTTCAAAGGAAATGTCCTCAAAATTGGCTTGTATTTGTTTTATATGCTCCCACACGATTCTACAAAGTGTGGTCAAAATCGGATGACTATAGCATATACTAGTTCTTGTGAGAAAAACTTTTTTGTTTTTGTTGGAAACGTCCCTTACGTTGGCATATATTTATTTTATATACTTTACATGTTTAGTTAGTACATGTTAGTTTGTTAAGCTTTTCCATGATTCCACTAAGTTTGGTTGAAATCGGACATCTATATGGTATAGCTCGCATAGAAAAGTAAGGTCCGAAAGTAGTCTTATTTAGAAAAACAAACTGCAAGGGTATACAAAACTTCGGCCGAACCGAAGTTAACTTTCCCCTATTTTTGTTTTTAAGTTCAAAAGATTTTATAGTCCAAAGTCAAACTTGAAATATAAATTTTGTTCTAGATTTGGAAACTCTGAACTTAGTCATCTTTCAAGATTTCAAAGATCTTAAGAACTGAATAAGAATTGAATTTCCAAATCTGAGAACCAAACCTCATATCACTGCCGCTTTGGACTAAAAAGTACGCTAAAATAAATGTTTTTCTGTGTAAATATTATTATTATTATTTAATTGTAATCAAAAGGATTTTTCAATAAAGCCATTGCCTCGCACGGTGTGTGTGCTGTAGCACCGTCTTGCTGAAACCAAATCTCGCCGACATTACTGCCTTTAGCAAAAAGTCCGTTATCATAGTGCGGTAGCGCTCTCCATTGACAATTATCTTAACTTTTAAAGACATACGGATCAATGATTCCAGCATCTCAAAAACCACACCAAATGGTGCGTTTTACTGGATGTAAATGTAGTTCGAGAATCGTTTTTGAAACAACACGTAAGCAGCTGTTCTTCCTTGGAGGTGTTGTTGCGGTATGAGTCTTTTCATGATAAATTGTCTGAAAATTCTGACTAAAAATAAGTTAACATTATGAAAACAGTATCACGAGATATGCAAAAAAAAACCATATAATAAACACCTCGAAATTAATCACATTTTACAAAAAGAAAACAACGAAACAATCTACAAATTTTAAGAACAAAATGGTCTAAACTAAATTTGAAAGGTTCACTGTTTTAGAATGCCAGTTTATTCTGAGTGCACTTATTCTTCATCCAGGTATGGAATTTTTTTTTCTTTCTCTGATTTAGACACCGTTTGAGCTCACTTGGAGTCCAGTTTTCTCGGGGTTTCTCTTCTTTGCAGGGTATAAATAAATACGTCAAATGATGGTTATTTTTTCGCCTTACACATAAAACAAAGCAACACCTTTTTGGCTGACTAATTCCCTACATATGTTCAATGTACATACTCATATGAATATGAGTGGTCATTCAGATGGTTTTTTTTTGTGTCTCCTCTGCCTTTTATGATATTTTTACCAAGTGGGCGTGACCGAAATTGCGGTAATTTATTAAGTGTTTTTTCTCACTCCGTTTAATTGCATACAGATGATTTAGTGCTGTTTCTGCCTCAACTTTCACCTGAGCCAAGTGAAATTGTTGCCTAATGACTAAACATTTTGTTTAATTAGAAGATTCATCGTATACAGCAGCCAGGGAGCAGAAGAAGATGCAGAGAAGGGCGGCACCGGAAAGTTTGTTCAACTGCGTGCCAAGGGGCGATGCCGAGAACAGCACAGTTCATTACAAGTTTGGCAAATCAAAGATTTATCTGACATTAATCGTACCCAAACATGAAAACTTTATAAGGATTAAGTCGAATGTTGGGACATTGATTGATGTAGAAATTTTTTACATTTTAAGCTGAGTGCAATGAAAGCTTGTTGGTTTTTCAAAGATATTGGTTGGTTCCTAAGGCATAGTTATGAATGGTTCTTAGTTTGGAGAAATGGTTTCAATTCAAAACGCAATAAGTCCAATTACAATATTGGACTAAGACTAAGACTACTATAAACTGTTTTCGGATATTTAAAAGAAAACGAATATCGGATTCTGTTTGCAATTTAAAGCTGATTATTTTGGTTAAAGGTTCCAGTATTTGTTATTATTCCCTGATTCTTTCCAATGAGTTCCACCTAAGTAAATCCCAAAAAACCATCATTAATTTGCCCTATTATCGGACCAAAAAAAAACCATAAGAAATGAAAGCTTACAATGTCGTTTCATGTCTTTGGGGGCATTTACTGAAAAACCTGCTTCATTGTTGAATCATTCTCTGGAATTTGGCACGCGAAATGTGAAGACCTTTTGATTAGATATGGGAAGACATATGTACGTACAGAAAATGTCATTGTTCATGCTCATGTGCTTACGCTTTCGGTGCGGCTTGAACTTTGGCTGTCGCCACATGGCGCACCTGTTGCCTTGGTTTGTTTCCACCCTCCCCTCCACTCCTCACCTCCTCCACTTACATATTGCCTGTGTATCGATAAGATTTTTACGGGGCGCCGTCTTTTGTTCAATATTTGCAAGTAATTAAAAACGGTAATTGGCTTTGCTTGTCGCTTTTGTCACAAAAAAATAAACAAACAAACATTTGTTTGCTATCTACGTTTGTTTTGCCAATTGTCGCGTTGCGAAAATATAGTACAAAAGATGATTTCTAGTGCAAATATTAACGAGTTAAATTTGCATATTTGACAAATGTTTGTCAAAGCACTTTTTTAGCACGTTTTGTTGCTGTTAACTTGAGTGCGGGGGTGTGCAGGCCAAAAAGAAAACGTGACTTTAACCGATTTTCCAAGAGTAGAGATAATGTTTTTGTTTAATGCAGGTTGCTTTCCCTCGAAATCTTTGCCGTTATCTTGACATTTTATGGTCAAACATTTTGCACTCTCATTTGGCCTCTCGAATGAATCACCTGGAAAAGGGTTCTTGCGAATTAATTTATCAAAATGTGCCGTTACAATGTCAACGCCAACCAGAAACGAAGTTTCCAGCATTAAAAGGCAATAAATTTGTTGGACAATCGGCAGGCTGGCAAACTTCCCAGAAGAACCCACCAGGCAACTTGATATGGCCAAACATTTTTGAATACCCACAAACAAAATTTTGCTTTTTTGTTTTATTTTGAAGAAAAACTCGAGACCAAAGTTTGATTTATGCGTCGAGATGGTCAATGGGCGATATGTATACATGGGAGGAATGGAAACGGCGGGAACGGGAGGGCGAACTGAGGTAGAGACTTTCCTACTCAAAAAGGCACGACTACCAAGCGCTGCTTGCCTGGCGGTTAACTAATGCAGTTAGACATAAATTATAAGGCTTGGGCTAAAGTAGGAGAGTTGGAAAAAAAACATTTAAAGAGACGCACAGTGGTTGGAAAATCGGGAATCTAGCTTTTCAAGTATACACAAGGCTATCACTGCTTCATTTTGTCAAGCAATTTACAGTTTTATAATTTGTTCGTTAATTCATTTCATTGTTTCGTAATACAAAATTGTTAAAAAAAAACACATAATTACTAAAGTTGAACTACAATAGATAAGCTAACCATCGAACTAAATCAGCGTAGGGTACCTTAATATTACTAAAGTGCCCACAAAAATCTCTTTTCGTATAAACGTGTGCATTTCAATATTAAGTTCTTTTACTTAATATATATAAATTTTGAAGCAATATCCTTGGTTGCAAGATAAGATGGCGAAAGTAATGCGATTTGGAACCCACTACCTAAATATACTTGGTTTTGAACAGTCGGTTTGAATTTGCTCAACTTTCGTCATTTTATCTAGAAACCAAGCAATTTTCTGTCACTTCATATATAAATGCAAGAAGCTTTAGTTCGAAATACAAAATCACAGGAGACTTCCGTTTGAGGGGGGAATAATGGGCCGGCCTCCGAGGGCCCGAGGAGCCATTGAGTGCCCATCGCTGAACTAGATGAAATATTCAGGATAATTCTTGAGTCATCATGGGAATTTGAAGTAAAAATCAAACATCTTAATATCTACATAGCTAATATTTGTCACATCAAGCTCGAATTTTTAAATGAATGTGCAGCTATTAAACTAAAAACGAAAAAGCAACGCTAACTTCATCTGTGCCGAAGTTTAAATACATTTGTTCCCATTTCCTCATATGGCAGCTACAAGAACTAATCATTTGATTCTGTACCAAATTTCAGCTCGATAGCTTCATAACTGAGATACTTGCTTACGTCGAACTTTAATTTTCTAATTTTCGCACAAGAGAAAGGTTCCTACAGCGTAACGCCAAATCGGAACGGCAGTTTGAGAAGCATTTTCATGGCTAGTTACCTCAAAGCTGTTCAATATTAATGATACATACACTTTATGTGGTTATGAAATGCAAGCTTCTGAGCAAAAAAATAGTACACTTTTCCAGTAAACCTGCAAAAGTGTATGCTCTGTATTAGTTTTGGGTTGTTCATTAGTGAGTAAACGAAATTAGGTTGTTTACTCAACTGAACAAGTGGACATGTTCCTCATTAATTGTTCATTGAGAGTTGTTCAGTCGCTTTTGTTGAGTCTCTTTTGTTCGGTGAGTTGTTCAGTCTCTTTTACTCTGTGAGTTCTTAAGTAAGTAGTTCAGTGAGAGTTGTTCAGTGTGTTGTTAAGTGACTTGTTCACTCAGTACGGTGACAGCTAACCTCTTTTTTGCTCGCGTGTTTGATTGTTCAAGATAGGCAACATGCAGGAGTGGCAACTCTTTCTTCTTTAAAAACTCCAATAAAAAAGTACCACAATTTTAGAGGAAGCTTACAAAGATGCAACATTACGCGGTGGGACCAGTTTTAATGATCGCTAATCATCAAAAAGCCCTAAGGATGGTTGATAAGTAAGTGAACTACTTTTTCGACCGATCGTTCCTATGGCAGCTATATGCTATAGTCAACCGATTTCGACCAAACTTGGTGAAATCATGGGAAGGGATAGTAAACTAAGAAATACGTACTCTGGAGGCGTTTTCATTAAAAACAAAAAAGTTTTTCTCACTAAGACTAGTTTTTCAACCGATCGTTCTATGGCAGCTATATGCTATAGTCATCCGATCCGGCCGGTTCCGACAAATGTGCAGCGTATTTGTACCAAAAGACTTCGTGAAAAGTTTGGTGAGGATAGCTTTAAAACTGACGGAGGAGATAGCATAGAAACAGACGGACAGACGGTCGGAACCGGCCGGATCAGATGACTTTAGCATAACTTTTTTATTTTCAATGGAAACGTCCTTATCCATGGCATATACCTATTTTATATACTTTTTCACAATTCTACAAAGTTTTATAAAATTCGGTTGAATTTTCTCCGTCGAAAACGAAGTTCTAGTGAGAAAAACTTTTTTGTTTTTAATGGAATCGTCTCCAAATTTCGTAATTGTTAGCTTGTTATGCTTTTCTATGATTTCACTAAGTTTGGTCAAAATCGGACATCTATAAGGTATAGCACCCTTAGAAAAGTAAAGTCCGAAAAGTAGTCATAGTAAAAAAAAATTTTTGGAATTCAAACTTCAACTTTCAAAGCTTCGGCCGAGCCAAAGTTAACTTTTCCCTATTTTTTTGTTTTTGGTTGCATTTCAAAAGGTTTTTTAGTTGAAACTTCGCAGGGTACCGTAGGAGGATTAATAAGTTAAGAGATGATAAACCTTTATTTTAAGATTTTCATATAAACTTTTTTCAATCTATTTTGTTTAAGATTGCAATCTTCTCGAATAAGGGTTTTTCAATCTAGGTTATAAATTTTTTTTTTTCTCAGTGTAGTTGTTACACTCAGAACCGAGACATGTTTAGTTATGTTTAGTTTCATTTCGGTCTTTTCGGTTCCAAAAATTGTCGGCTCCCAGACACCAGCACACAAAAAATTAAAAATATCCGTTCCGGTCTCGGTTCTGGTTCTGAGTTTTAATGGGTTCTTAATGGTATACGGTTAGAGATCTGGCTCCGGTTTGATTCACTGCTTTTGAGCGTTATTCCTCTGAACTTCCATAAAATTTCCATATAAAAATGTATATATGAATTCTACAAATCGCTTGCGACTCAAAAACGACACAAGTCCCATAAGATTTGGGAATATTCATAGTTCGCCTCATTATTTGTATTTTCCTTTCCCATTTTTTCACTACTTATGTCCCACTGTAAGTGGCTGACTGTTTTCCCTCTCCTTTAATCATGTTTATAAATGTCTAAGGAAACTCTTGCCAAGTTTATGCACAGCCAGTAGTAAGTAGTAAGCACACATTCATGGTGCATGCAAAAGTTTCCGGCTATTCAGGGCTACTCTTGTGTTGCTATTGATCGAGGGCTGTTTCGTTGGCAACATTGTTGCCAGTCGCGAAGCGTCAATGTTGCGCCTTTGTCTCGTAAATTTTAAACATTTTTATTATGGTTATTTTTTGACTTTTGCGCGAGCGCAATTTATTTTGTATGCATTTCGAAGCTGAAATTGATTAATTACAAAACGGAAGAGTGACTTAAGTTAAGGCTTGGGTTTCGGTGAGTGAGCGTGTTATTGTTATGAATTGAATAGCATTATTCAGGCTTTAGTTTATGATGATTTTTATTTTCATTTCCATTTACAAAAAGCAATGTAAATTTATTTCTTGTTGTCTGATGAAGGTCTTCGAACGGAATTATCTGAGCTGACACTGAACTTGTGAACTAATTGTAATATAAAGAGATTGTCGAATGGATTGCCGTGACTGAAACTTTGAAATTCATGAGTAGGAAATATTGTTTGCTTAATTAGCCAGTGATGACTTTGTCACTGTAAGTTTTTTTTTGCCAGAACTTGGATGGCATCATGATTGCAGTCATTAGGCAATTTCTGGTCTGACTCCAAGATACACCGACATATGCTTTTCCATTAAGATTGCCGCTTTGTCTCCACCAAAGTGTCAAAGCAATTAGTTCCAATCGTCGCGCTAAATACAAATTTGTTAAATACTTGGAAGAGCTTGTTCAATGTTTTGATGTGACATTTGTGTTTGCTTTTTTATGTTGCTGTGCCACTTAAATTCTATGGAATTGTTTTTTTTTTCGTTTTAATGAGCTATTAAAATGCTGACGGATTCGTTGTACTTGCATATGAACAAGCTGCCATTACATAAAAGTATGCCGAGAGGATTTATTACAAAATATCAAAAAATTCATAGTCTTTTTTATAACAATTTAACTAATTTCAAATATTTTTTTATTTCTTTTTAGGTAAGTTTACGTACCTCATTTGTGTGGATCTGCTCATAACACTATAAAAAACTTGAGCCATTTGTAAGTACCGGCACTAGCATGAAATCATATAAAAGATAATGCTAAAGAACCTGTTGGATTTTATGGTAGATGTAAAAAAAAAGCATTTTGCTTACACGATTTGGTCCACAATTTGAAGTCTCAAACTATGATGCAAAAAACAACCCCAATATATATTTTTCTCATGATTTATTGTATTGGTTATACGCCCAATTTAACAAAATGGTTTGCCAACTCATTAAACATAATTAGTTCAAACCAAATAGCACAAAAAAAGTCACCTTATGAAAACCAGTTCCCATTGCAAATCCTTTAACTAATTGGCCAACTTTTGCGCCTCACAGCACACAATAACAAAAGGCCAAGATTTCAACTACCTGCAAAATTTCATATTTCAAAACTTGCTGTCTGTTCTTAGAACCGATGTGTTCATACAAATATTATTTGCGCCAAAGCGGCGGCAACACTACAAAGTCTGGGACAAGGCAGACTTTGGCAAATAAAATAGAAGCTCGCTTTCAAGCTTCCTTCCTTTGGCTGTATTTCTGTGTTTTATTTGCAATCAGCAGACGAGCAGAGACGATACATTAACCTTAATGTTTTGTCATTTTCGACAATTTTTTGTACACTTTTTGTGTCTCGTTGCGCAAATACGACAAAACGACTTTGTATCTAAAATCAACAAGTTCACGAAAAGAGAAGATAAAAAAAAACAAACAAACAGACACACACATGACTTCATTCATTGCCAGGCCCGTTTGGCTTAGAAGGTAAACATAACACTAAAAAAAAAAACACACAGTTGACGAAAATCGGAAAGATAATTCAATTTTTGTGGCATATTTAGTGAGTGTGTTTTAATACCCCTTACCAAAAGGAAAAAGGGGTATTAGAAGTTTGTGCAAATGATAATAATAAAATCTTAATCAGCGTCAGCAGCCGAGTTGTTATTACCATTTCACAGATCAACACAGATCTGAGCTGTTTGTTAAAAGATAGGAACACAAAATTTGATAATTTGACTTTTTTTTATATTTGGGATAAGATCAAGATTCAACAAAAATTCGCAGGCCAGAATATGCAGTAGATGCGTCGCAGGCAACGTTTTACAAATAGTTTGAGTTTCGCCACTATGGAAGCTGTAATTTTCCAAGAAGATCCGTATAAAAGCACTGGCATTACGTTGGACTTGAAGAGCCTGATTTTGAGCCAGTGTGGATAGGTCGAGCAACGCCAAACAGCTGACAGCATTCCCTTAGCCTTTTGAAGGCGCACATCCACATCGAGCTCCATCCCTCCACCAACAGCGACTACGCTTCCCAGGTAGCTGAATTGCTCAACTTGCTCAATTGGCTCTTCGTCCAAAGCCAGAGCCTGGGATTGTACAGAACGGATGCTGAGCGCTTTTTGTCTTCATATTATTTGAGGCCTGCCGATTTAGCTGAGGTGTCAAGGTGGACTAGTGTATTAGCCAGTCGCTTGGCCTATTTGACAGGAGGCATATATACGTCTGCATAGTCCAGAAGCCGCAGTCTTGTAGCCATTGACCACCCAATGCCCTGTTTTGGGAGCAGGTTGCATTGTACGAACACGCAACCACCTTATAAAAAATGGGCGACGAGACATCCCGCCGAGCCCGCTCAGACTGGAAAGGCGGCTGCGTCGTCGACTCTACGGCGTGTCGTATGTCCTGATGGGGAAATAAGTTTTTCGGTATCCCTCCTCCCGAAGTCCCTGCACCCCTGCCCACGTGGCTTCGAAGTCCACAAGGCCATTGAGGCGAGTTGAGTTCGTTGCATGCTCGATCAGAATGCGTCCAGTGTTTATGCGTTTGCAGATTCGGGATTGAAGAAGTTTGCTGGTATCTAATACCGTTTGGAGCCAGTTCAAATTTAAAGGCAAGAACAACAATTCAGAGTACAAATGAAATTTGAAAGTCCTAACCTGAATTAGAATGAAAATATAAAAACGTTACGGCTTAAAATTTTATTTTTCCGATCATTAAATATCTTCCTCAATATTATTGTAAATGTGATTCCTAATTTTTCCCGACATGAAAATATTTCTTTATTTAAGAAAATTTTTACAATTAAAAATAGGGAAGAGTTAACTTCGGCTCGGTTTTTCTTACTAGAACTGCTTTTTCGACCGATCATTCATACTGCAGCTATATGCTATAGTGTATCCAATAAAAGGACGTTTTCATTAAAAACAAAAAGTTTTTCTCACTAGAACTAGTTTTTCGACCGATCGTTCCTATGGCAGCTATTTGCTATAGTCATCCGATTTCGACCAAACTTGGTGAAATCATGGGAAAGGATAGTAAACTAAGAAATACGTACTTTGGAAGGAGTTTCCATTAAAAACATAAAAGTTTTTCTCACTAAGACTTGTTTTTCGACCGATCGTTCCTATGACAGCTATATGCTATAGTCATCCGATCCGGCCGGTACCGACAAATGTGCAGCGTATTTGTACCAAAATACTTCGTGCAAAGTTTGATGAGGATAGCTTTAAAACTGACGGAGGAGATAGCATAGAAACAAACGGACTGGGCTAAATCAACTCAGCTCGTCATGCTGATTAAGAATATATATACTTTGTGGTCGGAGATGCTTCCTTCTACAAACATCCGGACATTTTTATAATACCCTCTGCAAGGGTATAAAAATAGAAAGTATATCCTATCATATATCCTAATGTGACCTATTTTTTACGAAAGCGAAAGTATTCATCCACCTCTGCCTCCTTTAAAGCTCGACACAATCGTCACTGATAGTAATGGAGAAGTTGTTGAAAATGATTTAACGAACACAGAGTCCTGTTCTAGACCTCAACTTTTTCCCAGAGTGAGTTGAATGATTTAATACTAGATCTTAATCTTACGAAACGTAATGCTGAGCTCCTTAGATCGAGGCCAAAGAATGACGTTGGGTCAACAATCGGGGGATACGAAATTTGCATGCTATCTATGCATGAAGGATAGCTGGAATAGATCTGTGCATTGGGAAAAAAAGTGTGGCCAAAGAGGAGAAAGATAATATCTGGTCTATACAATGTTATTAGATCTCCACCGACTAATTAAACAATTTGTCAAGGGTTTAACTAAAAAAGGTGATTTTTTTAAATGTTCGTTCAATAAATTTCCTGGATTAAGTGAGGCGAAAATCAAAGAAGAAATTTGGTTGGTCCCGAGCATACCAAGACTTCTGTTAAAAAAGATACATGGAATGCATTTAAAAATGTGGTTGAAGAATTTTTAGGAAACCGAAAAAGCTCCAACTACGCTAAATAAAACTTAACTTAACTCGATCTAACAAGGCCAAACTGTAAACCAGGATAGAAGGTGTTCCATTCCTGCTACTTGTTGTAGAAGATGGTAATACCATACGCAGATCAAGTTTGTTTCTAGATTTGTCAGCTAGCTATATAATTTTTTTTTTTTTTTTTTTTTTGGCTCAAGTGTGTGTTGAGTATGTATGAGTGTGTGTGTGTGTACACATTCTTAGAAAATGAATGAAAGCTCTCGAAATTAAAAGAACAGGGTGATTTTATTGCTGGCATGGTGGAACTAACAAGGTGAAGCCGTCCGAGACAGCACTCTCTCTGTTTGTAGGGCCAAAGGGCCAGTATGCTGTGAGTTCTTGAAGCGAAAGGTAGGCTACGGAAAAATTTGTCTGTAGTTTTGTATGTATGCGTAATAGTCTTATTCATGCTGTCATTTCTGAATTTAGTGTGTGAAAATCGTTTGCGCGAAGCTACGTTAAACTCATACGAGTTCCCAAGGACTTGGAAAAAAAACAATATGGGAAGAGTCTATAGGCATTAGTATTAACACATATCATGCTATCTCTTTCTATCACATAGGCATTGATAGATTGCAGCATATGCGGACGGCTTCACCTTGTTAATTCCACCATGATTGCTGGTGCATTACAAATGATCAGCCTTTAATTTAGATGACAACAGCAATAAATAGGGCATTTTTGGATTCTTACACAAGTGCTAAAACTATTTAAAAAAAGAATAATTATATTATTTGGTAAAATTTTAAAATTGTTGAGTGGTACTTTCCGATGGTATCAAAGAGGTATCCTAAAAAGGGTCAAAATAGGCACTTTTAGCTACTTTAAGCTCAAATTACTAAAAATCTCGACGTGATGGACAATTTTTGAAAACCCCGTTTCCCCTAACAAACGAAAATCTCTTAGAATCACTACCAACCAATTAAAATACTGGACCTTGTTGCCTAATGGTGTAATTTGAGCGTATCCTTGGTTTTGTGTGTTTTCAGCCCTGGGCATTTTCAGTTGCGCTACCTTGTTGTTATTGTATCATGAGAACAATCGGTGAGAGAATTCAAAACTTTGCGATTGTTTATATAATTTGATTTGAGTAGAAATGTAAATTTCCATAGCTCCTCTATATGAACTGCAAGCGGATATCAACTTTGGCAGTTACTGGGTATAAAAAAGTCGAACTTATTTGACTTGCTTATCCAGTGTGTGATGGTTGATGTTTAAATGGAAGTGATTGAACTCTTTGGCCACCTTTTCTGGGTCAACCCACTTTTTTATAATTTTCAAGTTAACAGACTATGTGTCATTTACACTCTAGTTATGTAATCGTATGCATCAAACCCTAAAAGCGCGAACTGTACTGAAACGAAACCCTTGGGTCACTTCATTTGTGGTTAAGTTAAGATGTAACCTGAAGTTGAAATACATATCAATTACACGCCAGCAAAAGTTGGTATTGAATTCCAATTAAATACAAACTCAAACAGTGCGATCGATTTACTCCCCAAACAACAATTTGCAATTTGCATTACTCACTGGGTAACCGAATTCCTCCATTAGTGTCCACTTGCAGCTAAATAACGACATCACTTCGCTGGTCTCAGCCAAGCCAACCAAAAGCTGACGGAGAAAGCCATGAGTGAAGAATTATTGATCCATTTTCCAATTTTAACCAAGCTGGCCAGTTGTTTTAACTTTACACATTTGATTTTTGTTAACTTGGCCAGATTCAGTTTTACTCTGTGTGTTACACTTTTCGTACAAACAGAAATTTCAAAAAGTAAGTCCCACTAAACAAACAGATTTCCAAATTCCTGGTATTATTTTTTTTGTTTTTTAAATTCCACACAATGGAGACACCAAAAATCGTAAATGGTTCCGGAGTGCTGACCCTGACGCTCGACCATCTACGTCATTTAATCGCACCTGCCGAGGTCGATTGGCTGGAGCAGCAGAAGTTTAGGGAACATCAATTGAAACAGGAAAGGGATAGCATTCATGTGCGCATGAATCGTCTGCTGGATCACATTAATGCTCTGGAGAACGAGGATGATGATATGGTGGGGGATCAAGAGTTTGATACTTTGGATGCGGTGCGTGATGCCTTATCGTTGCGCTATCAGCGATTGGTGGGTCGTCTTATACGTGTGGTGGAGCAATTGGCGCGCAACAAACGGGACATGAGACGCAAACAGACTGATCTCTATGATGATTTTGTACTAAGGGGATTGCTGTGAAAGGGGAGAAATGGCCTTTAGCAACCCCAAAGAGAGTGAAACAAAATGCAACTTTTTGGAACTATAAAATTATTTTTACATTTTAGAATAACCTAATAGATGTGTGACGGCTGTGGTGTAGTGGTAAAGTGTTGCGACTTGGGAGGCTTATGTGAGTGGGTTGTCTGTATAGCTGTTTGTATAAGAATCGAATGTCTTGAATTACTTTAGTTCTTTCTTGACAGATTCTTCTTGCAGATTTTTGCCTTGCCTTTTCTCCTCTTTCCTTTTGGCCTCGGTCAACATTAATGCCTCTATCTTCTGAAGATTCTCCTCTATAAGTTTTCTATGCTTTATTTCATCACTGGTTAATTTTGCCTCATTCTTCTCATTGGCTGGAGCTTTCTTTTGCTTCTCTGCTGGACTGTCCCCTTCAGAGCGTCGTCCCATGGTTAGCCTAGTTACCATATGCCTGGGCACTCGGATCTCAGCTCCTATGCGATTCTCATTCTTGTATTGTCCCACGGCCCGTACAAAGGGCTTAAGGGGACAACCCCGACCACTGGCCTCATCCATCAGGTGGCGGGCATAGTCAAAGAAGAAGGCATCCTCACGCAGACACTCCAGTTGCGCCTCTCGATTGTAATTGGTGTCGGGACGTGCTTCTTCCTCTTGGCGCTCTTGCACCTGCTTGTCAAGCTGTTGGCGTAGTTGCTGCACGCGTTGCAGCTGCTCCTGGCGTTGGTCGCGCTTGAACTGGACCTGAATGAGGTCATTCTTTAGGCGCAGTTCGACTGCCTCACGTCGTTCCTGCTCAGCCTGCTGCCTGTTGGCCTTGGCCAGATCTTGTTCTTCGCGCTGAATAGCCAGGCGTTGGGCTTTGGCCTCTTCCCGACGTAGACGACGTTGTGCCTGCTCGGCACTGTGAGCTTTGCGCATTTCCTGTAAATTCCTCTCGTGACGGGCTCGATCCTGGCTAGCAGAGTAGTGTAGACGTGGGGCCAGTTGCTGGGCTAGTTGCTCATTGCGCTGGAGACGCTTTTGTACACGGTTTCTGGCCTGATCCCGCTTAAGTTGCTCCAGATGTCCTTTGGCCTTATTGTGCAACTCACACTGAACTTGCTCGACCTCTTCCAGCATTTGAAGACGCTGTTGACCCTGCTGTGACATGGCTAAGGAAGCCAAGGCCTCTTCACGCCTCTGACGCAGCCTGGTGGCCTCCATTTTTGTTTCCTTCTGTTGCTGTGTCTGTATGTGCTGCTCGTTTCTCTTCCTTTCTTGAAGTGCCCATTCCAACTCCTGCTGTTGGACAGCTTTACGTTCCTTCTCCCGCTCGTCGATGGCCTGGAGCAACGCCTGCTTATGTTCGCCCAGCTGTAGGCAGCGTTCTTTGTGACGTTGCTGGGCTTCTTCTAGACCCTGAAGTACCTGTTCATGGTAAATACGCTTATCCAGCTCACGTTGTTTCTGCAAGGCTTTGGCAAACTCTTCCTGTACCTGGCGTTGAGCATTTACACTGCGCAGTACTTCACTCTGCAGCTTGGCACACTGCAGCTCACGTGGTCCCGGACGCAGTTTTTCAAGCAAGAGCTGAGCCTGTCCTATGCGTTCTCGCTGACGTTTTTGCTCCTCCTGCCGAGCGGCTGCACTGTCTGCTAAAGCCTGCCGCTTGGCCTGCTCCTGTTGTTCTTTTTGCAAGTTCAACTCTTTGATGCACTCCTCTTCCTGAGTAATGCAAAGCTTCCGCCCCTCAAATTGTTGTAGCAACTCTTGGCCACCCACACGCAGCTTTTCATCGTGTTGGCTACGCTGCTGGTGACGAAGCAGCTGCTCCTGTTTAGCCGATTGAGTGGCATTCCCCACAATGCGGGCATAACGATTGTGGGAGATGATAAGAGGTGGCTTTTCGCGTATGATGATTTGGCGACGTTCTTGGGGAAGCCATGAGTACTGCATGACTGCAGGAAAAGAAATGATATTTTAGTTTATTTAGGGGGAAAAGGTTTTCTGTTGTTTTTATAAGCGTAGTCAAGGTGAGATGTGGGGGAAAGTTTGGTGTCTGTTACTAAGGACATCCTAGCTGAAGTTTGTGTTTTTCCAAAGGGGTGGTTGTATCCCAGACAACTTTCCTGAGACAAACCCTTAGACCCTCAGCTCCTAGGTTCGTAACGCAACCTTTTGGAGTAGAGAAGATGTTTGAAAAGTAGAAAAACCTAAGTAAGTTGATGACGACTCCCTAGGGTTCAGTCACATAAAAGCGAAGAGTTCTACTTGTTGATTCCCAAGACGACCAATTTTCGAACCACTTAACTGCGAGCCTCTTAGCAGATTTTTGAAATTACGAGCCGAAGATTAAATTCGTTTTGTTTACACTTCTTTGGAATTAAGCCTTACGCACACCATTTAAAACGTTTCAATACAGGGCTTGGATGGTTCTCTATTAAGCTTGCTCCAAGTGCAAGGTCCCCCAATAGTATCTGGTACGGTCTCCACTGTAAGGAACTTTGTCTGCGACTGTCTCAGTTTGTCATCTTCCTTTTGTTTACTTTTGGGATAGTTTCTATAAAAGTAGCTTTAAGTGGAAGGTAACTACGACTTTCTTACCCTGGCTCCCCTTACTGACTATCTCCTTAGAGCACTATAAAAAGCTTCTGGGAAAGACTATAGTTTGAATGGATCTCCTTAAAGCACCCAATAAGAAATTTAAAATGTTAAAGAATTTATGGCTCATAGTGCAGTTGGTTCATGAACCTGAAACCGAACCGGACCTTATCTGTTCAAAAAAGGGTTCGGTTAAAAAATTACCTATATCACTTTAAAAGAAAATGTTTGATTACTTTGTGCATTATTTATTGAAGATGCGGACTTAAATTCATAACTTAATTCGGTATATTTAAAGTTTCAAAACAAAAATAAAGCAATAGTAGTAGTAGTGGTAGCCCACCCCACTTATTTTGTTGTGATTAATTTAAAAAAAAAAATTTTTTTTTTTTTTTTACTTACCCTGACTGGGACTCGAACTCGGGACCTCGAAAGCCTGCACTCGCTGACACTACCGCTCAGCCAACGACACCAAGTCTCTGGTGTTTACAGCGGATCTTAATTCGTATTATAAAAAGACGGCGCCAGTGCCAGCCAATGCGGAGAGCGAGAGAGAATTGTTCTCATTTGTTGCTTGCGCTCATCGTTTTTTGGTTCCCCGCACTTCCGTCGCCGTGAACTTTGAAGTCGAGAACGATTGTTTTCTTGGATCCGAGAAGATTTCTTCTTAAAAAAAACCAAGAAGAAAAATACTAAAACCAAGAAGAATTCGTTCTCGCCGATTCGTTCTTCATTTCGCTGGTTGTACACAAGTGTGTCAGATCTTATGTGTGTGCGCTTCTTCAATTGATCTGCCACAGAAACAATTATTCACATCAGTCGAAACTGTTCTTTATAATGTCACAATTGGGAGTACGTTGACTTTAATCCCATGGATTTAACAAACTTTAAACCTTCTTCGACTGCTAACGGAAATGGTCTAAGCCATAGCCAGAAGTTGGCTACGCAAGCCCTCTCATATGTATGTATATACGCTTTTATCGAATTTGTTATCGATTGCTACCGGCGTTGATCAACTAAAGATATGGGTATTCCTGCCACTGTCCCATATATGTATATCCGTTTCGTTTCATTTATCCGTTACAGCTTGGAACAAAGTTTGAACCAGAATCTTAGGTACGAAATGTTTTTTCATCAGTTGACGAATTAAACCTTAGACTTCATCTTAGGTTTGAACCCCCCGACCGAATACTCTGTTGTTTTTGAGGTTTGCCTTGGTAAATATTCGTCGGGGAAATACCAAATGGGTGTCGCTTAAAGGTCTAATGATCATGCTGGCGCATCTTAGTCAATCAACTAACTGGCAAGAGACGAACAGTTGTAAGTACCCTGCAGAGAATGTGTCCAGTTTAGTACCAGAATTATTCCAGTCTTTAAAGACTCGCAACTGGTGGCACCTTGTATCCAAATCGATGTTTTGAATTCGTCCATTTTACACTGGCAAGTCATAGTAAAATGTCAATTGTCTCCGACAGCAGCCATTTGCAACCAGTTTAGTTCCAATTGTCCCCTGTTTCAGCCATTTCCGACCAGTTTTAGACCAGTTGACCTGTGTTTAGCTTTATGACTGGGCCCAAAATGAAACCTAAACTGTATGTACTGTACTTTATAGTTATTCATGTTTTATTTCACAAATCCTTACACAACCACGTTTAACAATAAATTTATTGCCGCATGATACAAAATTTTTCCTATTTACATTGACTTTGCATTAACTTTGTCGTAATCCTTGTTTTTCTACACTTTGTCTTCAGCGAATCTGGTTTTTTTTTGCTACCAGTTAAATTCTAGTTACCTTACAACTAGGTATAGGACAGTTTTTTTTTTTTTTGTTACTAGTTGACTGTTTCCCTGCAGGGTATATAACGTGTCTTACTCGACTCACAGCTCCTCGTCGGTGCTGGCTAACGTGAGCGGCTAACTTTCTATATAAGATACATAGGGTTGGTGTTTAGGGTTTGGTACTCATCTCAGTCGAAAAATCTTCAACAATGAAATCTGCGACAGTAATGCCTCGGATACGGACTCACTCAAAACGTTTTAAGGACCAATATTTGAGAATATGCATATCTGGGAAGGAGCTTATTTGCAGATGGCGTGAGCCTTTGATAGACACACAACGGACTTACACTTGTAGCGCTGAAAAGAAATGGTAAATAAAACTAAACTAACAAGAAAAAAGTCGGTCAAGCTTGACTATAACATACTCTGCACCTGTCAAGTGCTGCCCATCACCGTTAATTGTTTCTTTTCCTTAGAACTCGACAATCGTACATCCGATCGATAAATAATCCTGATTACTAAATATGTCCAGAAGGAACGAACCTTCTATCTATAAAACTGTGGAAGATATGATGTTTGTTTTCCAATTTTCGGGGGCGGGAGGGGGCTTGGCAAAAATTGAAAATAAACTTGATCTGCCTGCAAGTATAAGATGCATATGTCCCATATATGTCAACCTCTATCTCTTACCATCTCTGAGATCTGTTTGTTCATACGGACAGACGGACAGACAGACAGACAAACAGACAGACATAGACGGACAAACGTACAGACGGACGGACAGACGTACATGGCTAGATTGACCGGCTGTTGATGCTGATCAAGAATATAAACACTTTATAGCAGCCATGCCCAGCCTTATGCTCTTTGGCTACGTTTTGTTTTTGTAATTGCACCGAAGATAGGAAGTCAATGAGCGTATACATGCAGAGCGCGAGGTATAGAAAACAAAACACATGCATACGATTTCGTCTGTGTGCGTCGCGTAGAACAAAAACCGGTGTTATTCTTTTCTTTGATTGGCGCAAGCAAACTGACCATCAACAATTTTGTCTGATTTTGTTGTTGCCTTACCCAATTTCAATTTGCTTTTCTGTGTGAGTAGTGGTGAGTGCTCCGCCCTATGCTAGTTTTGGATAGCCTGCTTTATAGGGTCGCAGATGCTTCCCTCTGCCTGTTACATACTTCTGCACAAACTTAATATACTCTGTGTACCCCTGGTACAGAGTATAAGAAATACAAGCAAACATTGCCTACCAATTTTTTTTTCCTAATCTCAGCAAAAACTTACTTTGGGACACCAACAAAGGTTTTCTTGTAACTAGCCGTAGAAAATAAGCTCAATACAATTACAAAAATCATAATTTCTTACAACCCGATTTCCTAACCTTTGCTTTTTGCTTAATATCATCATTTAAATCCTATCTTCGAACATCTATGGGCAACATTATTAAACTTATGCAACTGGTTTTAGCTTCGCATTTCAATTAATTATCGTAGTTGTCTCTCTTAAATGACAACTGTCAACACACACAAATGGCAAACATTTTTACAAACATTTTTGTGCACTTTTTGATGGCTTAATTATGTCCAAAAAGTTATATGTCGAGGCTGTTTTGGCTTGCACACTCTAAACATGACAGGTTGGTTTGATGTGGCTGATTCATTCCACTGCAAATTGTCAACTCATTTCCTGAACCTAACCCTAAAGTGCTCTCCCACCAACAGCAGACAAATCTATTTGGGCACGCTTCATTTGCCTTACATTCATATCGAATAGCCCCAAAATCGTATCGTTCATTTGGAGATTTTAAATAAATTTAATTAACACTTGACTGTGTATACAATGAACTGTTTATAACTTTGACGAGTGAACACACTGAAGCGAGACCCGGAATTGGGTCAGTGCTTTGTCGTTGTCTTTGCCCAGCCAGAAGGTCTAATAAGCCCTATGCAAGATAAAAAGTAAACAAATATACATAAATGCGAGACATTCAATTTGACTAAATATGTATCGTAGTTCTATCTGTCTGTGTCTAGCCAAGCGTTCAACAGAAACAAAGACATGAGATGGGTTTTATGGAAGTTAATTTAGTGGTATTTAAAATGAGTACTTTGAGGTACAATATACTTATTTATAAAGGTTTTATTATTTGGAATTATCAACTGTGATATCTTCAAATATTATGTTAAAACTTCTATAAATAGAAGAATAATGAATCTGCCCGCGAAACGAAATGTTGTTCGAAACCTTCTACACAATCTGAGAGGTGGTTCGGTAAACCTGCAATAGCTATTAGACCTGCCAAATTCTAGCCCTTAAAGATGTCAACTTTTTAAACCATCAGCCAACAAATAGAGAAACTTAAGAGAAGCCTCAAAGTATTGGGTACGTAATTGAGGACTGTCCATATATTTGATCTAGTTTTAGTTATAAAGATCGATGTTTTTTAAACAACTTACATACTTACTAAGTGCAGACCACCTCCTTGATCAATCTGCAAATGTACTTGCAATCTAATCTTATCAAAACTTATTGATTCCTCATCGACATCACCTGATAAAATGTAAATATATGAAACTTCGACTACTAGTAGTTGCCTTTTGCTCCGCTCATATCTCTTGTCTGTCTCAGTGAGTGTGCTTACTTAGAGTAGTATCACTTGAGCGTCAAGTGCGAATGACAGTCCAGAGTCAGAATATCGAGAACAACAAGCAAGCAAACAGTTTCTGCCTCTCCTCTTTGGGAGGGGGATCGCTTGTCCACGACTACCGTCCAGTTTCTTTTGCTTCCACTTGAATGACTTCATGTGCCCCCGTCGGAAAACTTGAAAAACTTGTCTTTGTTTCCAGGCGAGCCAGAGGCAGTCTCAGAGCCATAACCGCACGTACTTTGTTGTAGGTACTTACGCTCGAGAGGAGTATAACAACAACCACAACAACAACAACGACGACGACTGGGACAACAAATGAGTGCAACTGTTTTAAGAGCAAAGACCAGAAAACCAGAACACACCATCACCATCTTCCACAGCAGAACAAACAATGTCCAGTGACTTTTGCCCAGTTCTGCAGTTGACCAAGTTGTATCTTGAACAGATCTCAACTGCGTCTTATTGCCAACTCTCTTTGTGGTCTGTTTGGCTTGGAGATGGTTAAAGCAATTAACATGCAATTAAAAGACGTTTCAATCTAAAGAGTTAAGGCATATTACCACGTAGCATGGCAGACACGACAAGGGATCGTAAACACTTTTAAAGAGTTAAGAGGAAATGCTTTGAAAAGCCGCTGAAAATGTATAAAGTAGAGTGGCAAATCGATAGGTATTAATAATGAGCAATCATTTATCAACCCATCGTTTAACTATGTGTGGCACTCCCTTCTAAACGACTATCAAACGACATACGAGCCAAGTCTCAAGGTGTTGCCGCAACATGTTGCCAAACTCATAACGAATTTGCTTTGATTTATTAGCCAGTCGCTCAAGTTAAATTACAATACAACATTTACTTTCAGCAAAAATACATACATACATACATACTTCTCGCGATTATGTCATCTTTTCCTGCGAGTGAAGCGCGTTTCAATTCTGTTGGTTTTTGGTTTGGTGGGGTTAGATCAGTTGAACCCTTAATTATATGTTTTCTTCATTATCAATTGAAAACAAAGAGTTTTCAATTTCATAAGGCGATTATTTTCGTCATTTGGTATTTCAATGTCAACCAGATCACGTTTTCGACGGCAATTTGTTGGATTTGTAAATTTGATACGCTCTAAACAGCATGGCAAATTGCACATGTGTCTATTAATGTGTTATGAGGTTTCGCTTACATGAGCTTTACAATTTGTGTATCTGAGAAACCACCAACACCACCTGCCTTCAATTGGGAAATGACGTCTACGTCGTGGTCGAGTTGTGGGTCTTTGATGCTTGGTGAGCTTTGTAGTTTCTCAGTGACATTTGAAGTATCTAATAGTTTAAGCTGATGGCGCTCCATTAATCAAGTGGGTAATCAGGAACGTTAGCTAATGTGTACAAATATTTCAAACTGTTGGAAAAATCGTTATTGCAGTCAAGAGTTTGCAAAAAGAAGAGAATCAAGAAGCAATAGCAATTAACGCGTATCAGAACCTGCATAAAATATGACAGAGTAAAAATATGTAGTCGAAGTTACTTGGAAAATATTTGAAATTTACTTCGGAAATCTTTAAAAACTTAAATTAAAGCTCTTGTAAAATTAATTGGTAAAAAATGCCGAATAATTGTCAAAATTAGTTTGATTTGGGTGCTAATGCCAAATTAATTTACAGACAAACACTTGCGCAAACCGATTTAACGAGTTTGTCCAAAAAATTTGCGTGCTGTCTGAACACAATGTAAACACTTTCTTGCCAAATGTTATCGCATTTGCCGAGTTTGCTTTTTCAAGGCAAATCTAAGAACCATGGCAAATTTGTGATGCTTGATTGAGGAATTTCAATTGCTAAGACGTTTGTAAATCATTTCTGGAACTTCATTTGGATAAGAATTAGCATAGTCGTGTAAAAATGAGTTCAATAATATTTTTACACTCTATACCAAAGGTACAAAGAGCATATTAAGTTTGTGCAAAAGTATGTAACAGCCAGAAGGAAGCACTGGAGGTGGACCTGGAGGTGGAACTAGAGATGGACCTGGAGGTGAACCTAGAGGTGGACCAGGAGGTGGACCTGGAGGTGGACCTGGAGGCAGACCTGGAGGTGGACCTGGAGGTGAACCTGT
This sequence comes from Lordiphosa collinella, assembly GCA_018904265.1. Taxonomy (NCBI): domain Eukaryota; kingdom Metazoa; phylum Arthropoda; class Insecta; order Diptera; family Drosophilidae; genus Lordiphosa; species Lordiphosa collinella. The sequence goes on from JAEIFV010000754.1 coordinate 99,741, forward strand.
AGGTGAACCTGGAGGTGGACCTGGAGGTGAACCTGTAGGTGAACCTGGGGTGGAACTGGAGTTGGACCTGGAACTCAAATTTTTTTTGAGCTTAAAATGTTTTGAAAAACGGAACATATCAACTCACATCAAGATTTTACGCTCTCAAAAGTATGGATTAAGTGACTTACAAATTTTGGAGAATCTACATACACAAATGCGGGCGAAGTCATGTTGAAGTTCTTCAATGCGATCTTAATTCGGTGGCTGACTGGTGCGGGCGCAATTTGCTGCCTCTTAACTTCTCAAAATGCTTTTTTGTTACATATTTAAAGCGTAACCTGCCGATATTAACATAGTCTTCAATTAGTCATCACGCTTTGAGACGGCAGTATGAAGCTATGGATTTGGGGGTGGTGTTTGACTCCAAATTTCAGTTTTATGAGCATCTAAGCTATATCCTCCCCAAAGCTTAGTCAATGCTGGGTCTTGTAAAGCGCAATTCCAAGCAATTTAACGATCTTGTATTCTGCCTTAGTGCGTTCTAGGCTTGAATATGCTTCGTTTATCTGGAATCCTTCTGCTGCCGTTCACATATCAGGCTTGCGCGTCTGCAGAAACGATTCCTTAAATTTGCACTAGTCCATTTACATTTTTCGGAGCTTTTTCCACCGTATCTGAGTAGATGTCGCCTATTGCATATTTCCACTCTTGGGATAGAGGACAATTGCGTCTTTAATTTTCTTAAATGACATTGTGGTCGACAATATTAATTGTCCAATGATACTGGACAAGATTCCTTTCAATGTTCCGCCCAGATCTTTGCGTGACTTGGTCCCCTTTAGAGTAGCAACTCATAGGGTCAATTATGCCAATAATGATCCGATACGTAGAGCGCTATTAATGTACAATCGGCTCCCAGTTGGCATGCGGTTTGAATTTAGCATCGACAATATTATTGTTAAGCGACTTCTTAGGGACTTATTTTTGTAGTTAAATTGTTACTGTTAGTTTTAAGTTTTATTGTAGTAGCCAGTTAAGGTTATCCATTGGCGAATTACTAAATAAATCCTTATTTTTGGGCCGATCTTTATCAAAAGGGGTTTGTAAGCTGTAATTCTCAAAAGTCCACCACCAGTCAGGTGAGATATTATTTTTAACCGCGGGCGGGGCATAAGAGTTAAGATACGACTTGAGTGCCTTATAGGGGACAAAAATAGGTCTAATATTTTCTAATCTGTGAAATGCACCCCCAAGTCAGAAAAGAAAAACTGATACCGTTTAAATAGCTGAACTGTCGGCGGCGTAGCGAGGCAAGCCGGGCTATTTTCTAGTACTTTATAGGATCGGAAATACTTCCTTCTGACTGTTACTTACTTTTGCACAAACTAATTTTACTGTGTTAATATAGTTGTCCGACTGCCCTTTTTATGCGAATTTGCTGTTTCACAAATCAGGAGTCAACAATAGTCACCCATCATCACCTCGTTCCAATGGCCTTGGGATCGATGTTCGATATGTTTGATTTTCTGGAGAAATCGCTCACCAAGGTTTCATCGCCAAGGTTTTCCGGAAAGCTATCTAGATGCGAGTGCAATAAATGAATTGTAAAAGGTTTTAAATTGAAATCCAAGATTAAGAAATATATGGTTAATGGCAATACGATTTCATACCGATTTTTTTTATAATTCTTGAGAAAATCTTCAATGATTTCTTTGTAGTTAGAAGCCTTAGTATTTCCCAAAAAGCAGGAAACCGTTAATCGGAACGAGTCCCAAGCTTCTGCTTCATCGGTTGACAAAACTCTTTTGAACTCGGAATCTTCGATAAGTTTTTATAACCCTGCAGAGGGTATTATAAAATTGTCCAGATGTTTGTAACGCATAGAAAGAAGCATCTCCGACCACATAAAGTATATATATTCTTGATCAGCATGACGAGCTGAGTTGATTTAGCCTTGTCCGTCTGTGCGTCCGTCTGTCTGTTTCTATACTATCTCCTCCGTCAGTTTAAAAGCTATCTTAACCAAACTTTGCACGAAGTCTTTTGGTACATATACGCTTCACATTTGTTGGAACCAGCCGGATTCGATTACTATAGCATATAGTCATAGAAACGATCGGTCGAGAAACTAGTTTTAGTGAAAAAAACTTGTTTTGTTTTCAATGGAAACGCGTCCAAACTTTGTTTTTCTTAGTTTACTGTGCTTTTCCATGATTCCACCAAATTTGGTCAAAATCGGACATCTATATAGGATAGCTGTCATAGAAAAGTAGCTTCAGAAAAGTAGTATCAGTTAGAAAAACTTTTTTGTTTTTAATGGAAATGTCCTCAAAATTGGTATGTATTGGTTTTATATGCTCCCACAAGATTCTAAAAAGTTTGGTCAAAATCGGATAGCATATACATAGCTGCCATAGGAACGATCGGTCGAAAAACTAGTTCTTGTGAGAAAAACTATTTTGTTTTTAATGGAAACTTTATTTTATATACTTTATTTTATATAAATGGAATATTTATTTTATATACTTTAACACAATTCTAAAAAGTTTTGTCAAAATCGGATGACTATAGCATATAGCTGCAGTATGAATGATCGGTCGAAAAAGAAGTTCTAGTGAGAAAAACTAAATTAACCCTTGGACTACTTTTAAGCACTCAAATTCTCTAAACTTTTTTATCTAAAATTCAAAGACTTACGCTATATTAACCAATTTTAAGGCAATTTTTGACTAAATGGAAATTTTAGGTCATACAAACCAGATTCCTAAAATTTTAGGAATCACTTTTTCCTGAGTGTATATAGCATAGGGCGGGTCAATTTGTATGGATGAGAAAAAATTAACAAAGAGTATAGCAGAATCGTAATCTTCGGTAAATTCAAAGAATTTAATTTTGTCCTCGTCAGGCGGGACCTAGGAATTGATCTTAGACCTATGGTTTCCTGGGGAAATTTTCTTAGATTTTACCGTAGATTATGTTTCTGCTATACGCTTGGTCGATTAAAAATTTGACCCGCCCTAATATTGCACCATACCAATACATATAAGATTTTGTTATGTTAATTTACATTAAACCCTGTTAGTCCCACCGATTTAACTCTATCAAAATCAATATTTTGCTAACGAACTTAAATTGAAGTTGTCAATCAAAAGAACTGGCAAAGCCAATACAACAATTTCATCAACAAGAGTGAAATGTATATTTACGTTTGCGTATGGATTTCAAAAGTTTATAAAAAAAAAAAATATTATGCTCTCATATCGCCAATTCTTCCATCAATCAAAAGGCATTAAAAAATGTTCAGTTATGAGAAGGAGAAAAAAAATTGACGTCGACAGCGCTGCCAATCACACGCTCTATTTACAGCAAATTAAAAATACAACAATAAAAAAAGCCGACGGCCGTGTAAAACAAAACCAAAAACCAAATCTAGCACAAAATATTGGTCAAAATATTTACCACGCCACGCCCAAAAGAAAGAGGGAACAAAAATGATTAATGATAGGCAGACGACGGCTTTGGCTTAGAAAGCGCCTAAACGATTCAATAATGACAATAGACCCAAGTGGGGGAAATGATATTTGAAACATTATCAACACCAGAGAAACGGGCCAGAACAATGGCCGTAAAGTGTTGCATTATGTCGCCCCCGGGCGCCCCACCACTCCACTCAAGTGGCGCCCACACGCGACTCATTTGTATGCAGCAAGAGCAGCTCATCGTCAGATAGCAATCGATGGCTTGGCGTAACGCGCCAGCCAACTGCTGAAAGCTTGTCAGTTCCTATCCCCTGATGTTCCCACATGGATAATTTATGCAAATTTATGCACAAATATTTCATATAATTTGTTTTCCAACTTCTGCGATCTCAGTTGCAGAGTTTAAACCGCTTTTGGACAATCATTAACATAATGGACTGAGGCTGATGCCTCTGATGCTGAGGTTTAGAACTCAATGACAAAACGGTAGGAAATTGATAATCAGAAATCTCTTAACGATGTGCTAATGTCGCCAAACAAAATTCGACAACCAAAACCGAAAAATTGTTTTAACAAATGATAAATTAAAGAAAAACAGAAGACTTGTGCCGCGGGCATGGCATGTTTACTACCATCCAGCAATAAATCAAGTGCAAAAGGTTCCGACCTCAAGTATCTCCCAAATGGTTCTATACATTGTTCCTTAAGTTTTTCAATAGTTGAATTAAGTTAGATCAAGTTTAAAGTTGATAACCTTTTAATTGGAGTTTTAATGAAAATATAGATCAATGGCCTTATAGTCATAAATTTGACATCTTTTGAAAGAACTTTTATAGCTTTATTGGGCAAATTTTTTTACTTCGATATTAGAACTACAAATGCTATGAGGGTTCCGATCACTAGTAACTCAGTTGTTCCTCGATGAATGTTTTTAAAACTGATAAAAGAGCTCCGCGAGGAGATATGTCGTTTGTAACACGGCAAAGATAAGACGGTGGAGTTATGTCGTTAGTTATGCCCTCTTTTTATCCGTTCTTGATTTGATCTTTCCCGAGATAAAATAGAGCTCGATATTCTTTCTTAGTTTGATCTTGCCCGAAATTAAAATGAGATCTATATTCATTCTTGATTTGATCTTGACCGAGATCAAATTGTGCTCGATATTCGTTCTTGATTTGATCTTGCCCCAGATCAAATTGAGCCGAGATTGACTTAATCTTAAAATACGTACATGTTTTGATCTTCTTTAAGATCAAATCGAGCTCGATATTCAAACTGCCGAGACTGACCTAAACTCGAAATTCATTCTTTATTTGATATTGCGCTTGCACGAGATTAAATTGAGCTCGATATTCGTTCTTAATTTGATCTTCCTCGAGACTAAATTGAGCTCGATATAGTAACTGCCGAGACTGATCTTTGATCTTTGATATTTGATTTGATATTTCATTTTTTTTTATCTTCTATCATCTTTCTTCTATTTTCTATTGCTCGATTTAAAAAAAGAAAATTTGTCTACGGCGGGTGTAAAAAAGCGTTTAAAAGGATCTATCCACAATCCGATCAAACAATTAACAAGGAAATGTCCGCATGCATCATGAAAGTGTTCCCTTTGGGTACACGAGCCTGATACCACAGGCGATTGGGATCACAGAGACGGTCCCAACTCTCTACCCTTTTGTCAAGCCCTTAGGGGTGTTGGGGACATAAGCTGGCTGCAGTTTACTGCAGTTTGATCACTGATCAATGATTGTAAGCTTCCTGCGGAAGAGGAAGGACTAGTCCTCGCTCCCACCAGTGGGAAAACCACGACCATGAATCGTGGTGTATACTGTTCCATCTGTGTCCGAAACTGCTTTGGAGTTTAAATTGGTAGTGTCCTTGCAGACACGGAGCTTGACCGGAAGCTTAATTTTGGTACCACGGGAGCCAGAGCCCGCGGAACTTGTTCCGTCTGGCTGTGGTGCGGCCCCTCGGGGAGTATCGTGGTGGCTGTGGTTTAACACCCAAATGCGGGTTTTAACCGGGTGCCGTGACCCAGAGATCGGAAGAGGTATAGGTAGCCCTCGCTCCTCACCAAGGAGGGAGTCACGACCATGCAGTAGTGGCTCCAATTGGTACCTTTGGGGCTTCTTATGAAGTTCCACTGTGGACGTTGGTTGACGATTCAACCCTGTGGTTGGCACCGTGGGATTAAGCCATCATGGCAGGTGCTCACGTTAAACCCCATTGACTTTAATGTCAGGTGACTTGTTCAAAAATTGGTATTTTTTTTATCATTAAATTGACAATCGACTAAACATATACATATTTTTTTGTAAAAATCCAGCATTTTTCAAAACAAATCGTTAAAAAAAGGAAACCATAGATAACCCCCGAGATTTGTATGATCGTTGATCTCGGATCTTTGATCCCGGATACCGGATCTCAGATTTTGATCTCAGATCTCTGATCCCTCAGATCTCGGATCTTTGATCCCAGATTTTGGATCCTTAATCTCGGATCTCAGAGTTCGAACTTGGATCTCAGATTTTATCTCGGATCTCGGATCTTGATCATTGATCTTAGATCTCAGATTTTAAACCCGGATCTCAAATTTTGATCCCTGAACCCGGATCTCAGATTTTGATCTTGGATCTCAGATGTTGATCCCTCTAATCTTTGATCCGAGATAACGATATCAAAGATCTCGGATCTCTAAACCGACCTTTGGTCTTGTATATCCGATCTCGGATATTGATCTTGATCTCTTTGATTTCGGATCTCGATCTTTGATCTCGGATCTTGGATATTTGATCTCGGATCTGATCCGGGATCCTGGATCTTTGATCTCGGATATAGATCTTTTTTCTTAGATCTTGATCTCGGATTTGATCAGCGATCCGAGATCAGACATCCGAGATTCGAGATCATTGATCCGATATCAAAGATCCGAGATCAAAGATCATACCCTTAAAACGACATAACACTGCCGTTCAAACTCTTTAAAAATACGAAAGCCGGAAAATTCAACGAACGAAGATATTAAAACAATTTTGTCCCGTTGCCCAATTGCTTTGAGAACAGACACATCTTCTTTTGCCTTTGGCACCAGATTTATGAAAAAATAGGTAATGACAAATTTGTCATAAATAAATTAAGTGTTGTCGCATTTTTAAAAGCAGGCCATACAAAATTATGGGTACACCAAGTAAGAATGTCGGTGCTACGTAACCAGCATCCATTCACGCATTTATGATATTAAATTTAATGCTAGTCAGATATCCATATTACAAAAACTATTCATTTTTTACCACTGTGCCATAGATGCTAAGGGCCGTTTTCTCATGTTCCTGTTTTTGCCAATTATTTGGTGACGTCTTTGATCTTTTGAGTATGGCTAACTACGAGAAAACAGGCCAACTGCGCAAGCCGTGTTTTCGATCTTTCAATCGGTTCTCATTCGTTTCTTGGCCCCTTTCAGTTTTAATGCGTTCCACATCTCCGTTTAAACGACTCCGGATTACACGCGGGATTGTCGTTTTAAACGACCAACGCCAGCTTATTAAAAAAACTTAAGACCTATCAAGTTTTCAGTGTTGTAAACGGCCAGACACGTCTAGCTAACTGTCCTACCTCATTTTGAAAATTTTCATAAATGGTTGGAATTTGCATAAACACCATTTCATGATTCTTGTGACAATTTGATGGCTGTGTTGCCAGATCTTTTGTTTCTATGCGCTTCTTTGTGAATTCTTAAAAACAGGGTAAAGAAGCAAATTTGATTTGCAAATTGAAGAAATCATGAATTTCATAGCATAAACGTAGTGTAAGCTGCCCGATAGCTTTATTCAACCGTTACCGAATATAACTTTTCTCACGTTCTGAAACCTAATCCAAAATGGAATCGCAACTACAAATTCTTAAGATCTTAGCCATATGCAAATATTTGTCAAGATTTATTTTCAAACAACAAAACCAATATTCTTTGACAATTCCATCCAACGGTTCACCGACGAGTGGGATTAGCATTTAAAATTAATACGTTTTCAATGAAAATGAGCATTTAATTTGTGCGGCTTTTGTTTATGTTGTGAAAAGAAATTCGACTCTCAAATTAGCAACTTAATTGCGTGAAATTAATTTCAATCTAATTTTTCCCCTAAAGGGGAAAACATAAAACTAGTTAGTATCATAAAGATGAGGCGTTTTAAGAAATGATATTTTATATGCATAATTATGCAGTTTATTGGACCAAATGAATGAATGCCCCAAGGTCAACGGCGATTCGGTTTGGCTGTTGATGATGATTGGGATGGTTGATATTTTGTTTAAGGTTTAGCAATTTTAATTTAAATAAACTGTAGATCTTTGTTGTGAGATTTGACGCTTAGTTTGTTTGTTTGCTTATTTAGATACAAATGAAATCAATACCAAACCGAAAAATTTCAATCCAGATGAATATTTCCCAAGTTTTCTTGTTGATTTCATAATAGTGAAATTTTCTTTTTAGTTAGCTGCATTAATTTCAAGTTTATTAAGCTATTTTAGTTGTAGGCAAGTTGATTGCCTTACGCTTTAATGTCAGTTGCATGATCTAAAGATCTACAATATACTGCCTATCTTAACGAGAAAAGTATTCTATTTTCAAATAATTATACAAAATTCCCAAACAACTTTACGTGACTTTTTAGACAACGTCTTACACTTAGCATTCTCGTGGACCATACGCATCGTTATCATCTTCTTTTTTAGTAGCGAAAACTGAATCTTTCGTTTAAACCGCTTCTAAAACGGACTCATTAGGAATCCATCGTAATAACTGATGTCCGTTTTAAACCCTCACCTCTAAGGAAAAGCGGACTTCGATTCTTAAAGAAACTTACGTAATTCTCGTAGGTCCGGAAACATACGAGAAATTGTCGGGTGGGCTGAGACTCAAAGTTACTTGAATGTTTTTTTGACAATTTCCAAAATTATTACGCAAAGTCTGAAGTTTCATCCTTTAAAGGTGGTAAATTTGGAAACGGAAACAAGTGTAAGCCACAAAACCAAAGTAAGACAGCGGTACTGTTAGTTACGAAAGAGATAAATGGTAATGAGTTTAGCTGGCTCGTGGTCGAAAAAGTTCTGTTTGTTCATAACTGTTAACGACATGCATTGTTACAATAAAAAGAGCAGGACGGTTTCATGGATGTCCAAACTCAGTAGCGTTCTATGACTCGACCAGGCCCGGCCAAATAGAAGCACTGAAAATTCTGTCTCTCTGACACCGTGATGATTGACTCGACAAGCATTCTGTCCTCCCCGGGCCATGGCTGGCCAGGCCTTCTTCTGACTGTTTAATGTCTTTCCATGCAATCACAGCTTTAAACATTTCGAAACTGCAAAGAGCAATGCTTAAGTTGTTTACAGTTGTGAACAAAGACAACTTTTTCGACCTCTAAACAGCAAACTCATTACTAATTAAACATTAGAAAGATCGCCGCATAAATTACAAAAGAGATATATGCTTAAAATCTCCTAACAAATCCCGATCTGCCTTATACCCACTCCGATTCGACCTTCAAAAAGGTACTCTAAATCATCATTCACCTTAAGGTTAACTTTTTATTTCGTTTTGGCACCTGCTAATCTTCTTCACACCCGCACTAAAGCAGGCAATAAAAGTTGCACAAATTACAGAAAAGTCTCCAAAACAAGCAACAGCATAAATCACGAGCCCACTAAAAAAATGCAACAGCCTACAAGTTGGAGTTTAACCCGCATTAGTTGAGGCGGCCAACTGAAAACTGATCGATGGCCGATGCCAATTATGGGCAGAGTAAATGCGCTTGGACCACGACCCACCAAAAATGTTTACCAAGATTGTTTGTCAAAAATGTCTCATGAATGGGAAGCGTGAATGGAGCATGAATGGATGACGGAATGACTGAATGAATCAGCTGTGAACACACCTGGGGCGTACGCGTGGGTTTCCCCCATCGAATTGCAATAAAAAAAAAACAAAATAGTTTACAAGTACGAAAACTCGGCATTGACTTGGTCGGTTGTCTACTCCATGTCTGCTCTGTCTTCCAACATTTGAAATTGTCACCATTCATTTGGTTTAGACCCACGCAGCAGCGGAAGTGCCAATTGATTTATTCGCATTCGCATTTGGGATTTCGGGTTTCATTTTCATTGCGTGAGTTGTGCAAATTTCCGGTCGCGTTTGCCACTGTTGACACACATTTTAAATGCAAGAAATCTGTTTATCTTTATTGGATAATTCTTCTGTACGCGTGTTTGCAATGGGCTTAAACCCGGTTAAAGGGAATTTAAAGGGACCTAAAACTAAGGACCTCATATTATGTGTTTGGGTTGGTAACATGTTAGAAACAGAATAAAGGAGTTCAAGTGTGGAAGATGACTCCCAGCCGGTTCAAACTAGATCAGTCTGTCAAATCCGTAACAAAAAATATTTACACACAGGCCCTTAAATTCCCAGAATCGATTTGAAAATTCGTTTGGAATAAATATTCACTCAAGTCAGACGAATAACGCAATGGGTGTTTGGCTAGGGATCATTCAACAATTCCTATTTTGCATGATTTAATCGGTTTAACGGTTACAGGCCAAATCAACACAATTCAAAAGACCCGAGCGCCGCCTAATCTAAACGATTTAGTTTTATGATTAGTTAAATTTGGTTACCGCAGCTTCGTTAAGCTTAAGAAACTTTAAAATAACCAATTGAACACATGTCAAAAGAGGATTAATATCCGGACCCAATATGCAGAAATATTTAAGAATTTTCGGAAAAAAAAGCACTCACCCAAATAACGCAGTGTATCACCGACTCGCTCCAGTTTGTCGGTAGCATTAATCATTTCCAGGTCCAGGAAAGGCGGCTTCATGTTCCGCGTGCAAGGAAGTTTTTAATCCAGATAACAAAGGGGCACACTAGAAGTTCGACCCGGTGTCCGATAGTCTTCTTGGATGACACTGACCAAGGACAAAAGAGTGTGCTGACAGACAGCACTAAAGGCCTTATATATATTTATTCTTCGAATGGAGCAAGCCTGACCATTGCGCAGTGGGGAATTTTTCGATTTTTTTGGCATGAACTCTAAATGTTAATATATTTGACAGGGAAACCGTTCTGAACCGAACCGAGCCGCAAAGCAAACCGGCGTCCTTTCAGAAATGCTGAACCGAACCGAAAACCACTAAGAATAACTGTTCGATTCGGTTCAGTTCTCTGACGAGTTTTAAGACGTCAATCGCTTTCCTCTAGCCAATGATACTTATTAATTTGGGAAATAAAATCGTTTCCCTAAGATTATTTTTATACGACATTTCGTTCGACCCTCTACAAGGGAGATCACTGAAAGACCGAATTGATCCTTAGCGACGCCGGATCGATATAACCTTTAAGGATGACTTGAATAAAATTTTCAAAATGTAATCCTGTAAGTCTTTTGCAACTTCCTTACTTAACTGATTCAATCTTAGCCAGGAAAGTTTTTTCTCATATAATACGATAAATAGGGTGTGTAAGATGCATGGTACGTATTCTTTTCTAGCCGACATTCTCTGTTTTCGAAGGGCATTCCTCTAGGAACTTATAGACGAATTCAGCAAATCCGACATCATTCATTTCAAATGGTTTATAGAATTAAATTTCCAAAGTGTGCGAAAAGTCACTACGACGCAATCTAATATTTCAATGTTGAACCCACCGACGAGGTCAGTGAGCTCAAAACCATGAATGAAACGACCGGCGGTTAAAACTTGAACCACTGAACGAACCAGTTTATTTCGATGGTTTGATCTGATATTTTATTCTTTGGCACGAATAGTGCTTAGATCAAAATATAATTTGAAACACGAGTTATAATTTTCCACAACTCAAACAATATGTAAAATTTTGAAATGAACAAACATGAGGCAGACAATTCCACAAATCTACAACCTGTACAAATGTTTTGCCCAAACGAACACCGTAGTGACATCGTTATTGAAACTATTTTGCAAAACAAAAATGTAAAAAAATTTGAGTTTATGCCAAAAAAATCGATTACAATACAAAATGGGCCTTAAGTGTAGGCCGCTCCATATTGAATCGTTGCATCATTGCAAACGTTGCAGGATACCTTCCCAAACCTGGTCTAATGAGATTGGGAACCACTCGAGTGTAGAGCCGTATAATGTTCCGATAGCCCTTCTTTTACTAACATCCCCACCACACCCCGCCCGATCGTCTTTACACGCCTGCACTTGTTCTATCCACACTCTAACGCGTGTACCGACTTGAACCACTTACCGCAACCAAAGAGAGATCTGCCCAAGCTTAAACCGGGCTGTGTATACTTTTCACCCAAGATGATAATGATGACTGCTCACGTGGCTGTGGTATCCTGAACGGTGTCTGCTCGCTTCGGAAAGACTTCGTTTGAACCTGTAGCCTCTGTCCGAGTTTCAGTTGTTGTTTTACGGCTTGCGAGCTGCTAAGGTGTCCATCTTCCGTGTGAACTAAATCATGATGCTACCGATTAGCTGGAGGATGGTAGGAACTGTCGGTTTCGTATTCGACTGCGGGAGAGTCCTTACTTTCGCCGTAGTAAAATCTGGGACTCTATTCTGGGATTTGAGCTCACAACTTACACACATTGTCTCGGGAATGTAGACACAATTGTCGGCATCTTAGCCCATACGATTATCAACCACTCGCGCAGCAATGTCGCAAAGCACAGTTATTAATGGAAGCGACAAGCGACGATGAGCGAATGGAATCAACAACACGTTTCGTGTAGATTTTCTAACAGTAGCATTCAGCATTTGAAATCCTTATCGTTTATTTAGAAAATCTGACATGTCATGTGTGAAGAACTGTTTTCTAAATTAAAAACATAATTTTTCTGTACTGATTTTGAGATAAAATTTTCATTTAGAATTTCCACACGCGCATGTATGCTTTCAATACCTAAACGATAATGTAGAAAACCTAAATTTTCGTGCTGTATTTATTATGCTGTATGGAAAATGCAGAAGTTTTTTAAAAATAAACTGGATTTCTCTAGTAGTGTACCATTTGCCTTTGTACACGAAGCATTTAACTTTTTAACATGTTTCGTTTACTCTTTTATTTCTACATGTAGCATGTAGTTTTTTCTACATGCCACGTTTAACTTCTACATCTAGCGTGTAAAATTCAGCGGGGAGAACTTCGCTTCGCTTAGGACTGCTGTTTTTAGTTAATTTTGTTTTCTCTGTGCAGTGGAACTTAAAAAAATTGGTTAGTTTGAGTTGGTAGAAGTGGTGAAGCTTCCTTACTTAGGCCAAAGAGAGCCAGCGGTGATACCCCTAGTATTTTTCCATTCCTTTTATACCACTTTGATGGTATCAAAAAGACTGCGAGGAGCTGCGGATGCTGAGTTAAAGACAATAGTCATTGAACTCATTTCCACGACACGCGACAGGGCTGTGTCTATAATTGTGATATGATCTCCATCGGTTCGTAGGTAATTCCCCTTGATTTAAGTTTACATGTGTCAAAAAAGCACCTCTAAAGTACTCCTACCGGTATTACCTAGCAAGTCGTGTTAACCTAAGTGCACATAGGCAATTAATTTGCACAAATTTCGATGAAAATTTGCCTTAATAGACATGATGGCAGATTTAGCAGGACTTAAAACTAATGCTATGGTTTCTTTCGCAAAAAATTTGCTCAGATATGGCCGAAAAGTTCACTTTAATAGGCCTATTAAGTCAAATTGTTATTAAAACTTGTCCAAATGACAACCAAGCTTTAGCCTTGAAATGTTTTAAGTGCATTTTGACCGTCTCAAAAGATAAATATCCTTTAGAAGGTTAAAAGTCTCCTGGACAGCTACCAAAACTCTGCCTGCTTTAAACTAAAGTAAGAGGAAAGGCAAAAGGATATTTCTATGCCAACATATACAATTCTCTAAGCCTTAGAGCTGTTTAACAAGCTGATTCATTGCCTAGAGATCGAAGACTTTACCTAAACCTTCGTTAACTAATGGAGACACTTCATATTTCAATTGATGATGTTGACAACTCTCTATCAGTTTGTGGTTTTGCCTTTCTGGGAAACTGGGTCAATGCTAAGTAAAAGATAAAAAGCTATAAAAATAGTGTCATTTGATACTTTAGTGTGTTTTCGGTTGGTTAATTTTTGATTAGCTTTGGATAAATGTGGAGAAATATGATTGTTTGTACATATTTTGCAAATTCACAACGTCATTTGCAGTCAATTGCAACCCCTTCTGCACATGACAGTTGTCGGTGGCATCTGCTGGGCATGCGCACTTAATGAGTTGACATTTGCATGCAAATTGTAGTTTTTGTTGTCCCTCAGTAAATGTCACTTGTTGATCGCTACTGCTAGCCCCAACTGTTCCTAAAGTCATGCCATGTGCCACATAGGGGTTGCAAATTGGCCACCTTGTCCGAACAACTGACTCACTCTTTTTTTCTGGAGGGAAAAATTCAATTGATCGATGTGGGTTGTTCTATGCTGATCCTGTACACTCCAGACTGTAGGTCGTTGAGCTGGCAGCTGGCGGCGGCCCACGCTCCTCTGAGAGAACTTGGCAAAGCTGCGGTTTGTGGTTTTATGTGAGTGTTTTGTCAAGTGGGCATGAATGGCACTGTTAGCCCAGGCGGCTTGTGCTTGTAATCCACTTTACGATACCGGACGTGGTTCTTGTTGGCGTCGTCGTCGTCGTCGTCGCCTTCGTAGTCGACCCCCACTCACAAAATGCAAAAAACAGGAATTGCCAGGCTAGGCTTTCAGATAGGATGCAGAATGCCATGGGTAAGCCATACATCATGGCTAGCTGACAGGGTAAAGCCAGCTGCTTGTTGTGCGGAACTTGTTAAATGTACTTATGCAATCTATAAAGTTATCATAGAGTCTCAGGAAGTCACCTGTGTGAAGTGGGAAGATTTGTGGGAAAATTAAGTTTTGGTCAAACAGTGACCGGATCGGTACCCTCTGTAACCTCAAAAGAAGGTCCGAGTGTTTCTATATTTTAGTCGATTCAAAGTAGGCTCAAAAAGTATCAACTGAGTCGGACTTTTTATTCTGAGAATTTTAGAAAATTTCATATTAAAATTTCTGTAATGTTGTGTGTCAGATAATGATTTCCTGTAACCACAAGTAACCTCAGCCTTTTGTTCTTTTACACTTACACAGTACCTTCACACTCCCACACTCTGACAGCTTTTGTTTTATGTGTAGACCGTACCACAATGTATACCTATATAGATATATACTTATCCATTCCAGACACGCAGCATGTTTACACATCTCTTGTGGAGCGTGGAAATTTAGTTAATTTCATGGATTTTAAACAAATTAATTGCGTAGCTGTTACATTACAATTTCGCAATTCTTGGCCATAAATTATGGCCAAATGAGAGCCGAGAGTCAATGTACTGACTCAGTGCGTCTGCGCTTGGATCTGTTGAACAATGCTCTGGGAAATGGAAATGCACATTCATCGGCTGGGAATGCATCTAAATTGCTAAATTATGCGCTGGCTACCACAAGGGATCTTTGCATTTTCCTCTACGCATGCGCAACATACTTTTTTATTAGATTTATGCTTGTGGTTTAACTGCGACTTGGTTGCGGTCTGTGCTAAATTGATTTGAATTTTCCGCTGCATTTTTTTCTTTTTATTTTTTTGGCTCAATGAATGGAATCGCAGGCTTGTCGTTTGTCGTCGGTTTGCCGGTTTGCCCCCTCAATGGGTTTCATGTGGGCGTTTTATTTCTGCTAAATTGGCAAACCGCGCTGCCTGCGGTCTCCGGCGAGTCTCTGCTTCTCCCGGCTTGTGTCTCTGTGTGTGTGGGCGCAATTTGTGTATGTGCGTGTTGGCACTTGTTTTCCTTTATGTAATTTCTTTGCAAATTATTTTCTTAATATACACAAGTTTTACTGCTGTTGGGCCTAATTCAATTTGCGGTTTGTAAAAAGCTTAACAAAGTACTGATGCTTCCCAGAGAATAGTGCTGGAATGTGCAGATGGCGGAGAAGGGAGCCAGGTTGGCCACAAATTGAAATTTTCAATTTGCAAGTAAGTGCATAAGTGCATGGTTATCAAATTGAGACAGGAAAATTGCGAAATTCTGAGGAATTTCAAAGAAAAGTGTGTGCAAGTTGCATGAAGGGCAACAAAGTTCAAAAAGGTTTACTTAACTTGGTAGGCTAATACAGTACTTATGAAAAACCAGTTACATATAACATTCATTAACTAGAATCAGAGAAAAAGCAGAGAATTTCTAACTGGCTTCCAGAATTTTTCATGTCTACGGAAGGGTGAAAATAAAAATCCTTTTTGTTTTTGATCCAAAAGATTTACTCCCTCCGTAGAGGTTATTTTCCTCAGTTTTCTTGCCATAATAACTACACTCAGAAAAATACCGATTATTTTGTACTTGAATTAAGTACAAACGGTGTCGATAGCACGGTAAATACGAAAATACTTGCTCCAAATACAAAATTCTAGGATCATGATCGATTTTTCAATCCCAAAATACGTGATTTAAGACTGCTTCGGTATATATTAAGTACATTTCGAATTATTTTAAAATATTTCCGATCATACTTTTAGGCTGTAATGGTCAAGCCCGACTAACTTAAAATAAGTACAAAATGTTCCTTCTCAAATTCCAGTGATTTCTAATGTCAGCCCAAAAAAATTATGGAAAGAAAAAATGAGAATTTCAAACAAGTACAAAATGTTCGTGGTTTGTGCCCATTCCCAAGGTCTCCTAAATAGAGTTCTCTGTATTGAACCAAAGAAGGCTGGAAACATCCAAGAGCCATAAATAAACCTCTTTGGTAGAACTACTGTTGGTCAGAAATTAACCAGATCACCAATTAACAAATCGTGGATCAACTTATTCGAAATGGCCGCCTTGTGCCTTCCAGCAACGTCGAAGTCTCTTTGGCCACTAGTCGATCGCATTGCGCACCTCATGCATTGGAATATTGTGCACTGTTCTGACAAGGGCGCACTTCAAAGACTCAAAATTTGGGTGTCGAGTTGAGCAAGCCATAGCAAGTCTAGAGAACGGACTCCAGTTTGTAGTCCTATGGATTCAGGTTAGAGCTGAAGAAACATCGACTTCTTGCGACATCGATGTTTTCGATGTTTTGGAAGTAATACATCATAGCAACATCGATGTTTTTCAGATTTTAAAAGTCTGCCAATGTACCTTCCCAAAGCATTTTCTTGATTGAGACTAAATAGAAATAAATTATGAATATGTACGTTCATAATAAATAAATTAAATAAAAAATATTTAATATAAATATATCAAACAAATTATGGCTCTAATGTCCCTTCTAAGACTCTTGCTCAATTATTTCTTATTATTATTAAGTTGTTTAAAAATTATTCAAATTGTGATTCAGGAACATTGAACGCTCCAAAAATCTACGGCTTTAAGGCTCATCGTCTATCCGATAGGGTCTATCCAGCTTTACTGAATGTGCTTTCAGACGGGTTTAATGTTGCAGTAATACATAAATATTTCTTTGACTTCTTTTAGTGGGTTCATGTCATCATCAGTGTTCATCTAATAAACACAAATATATGTCATTTATATCCCACTTTCTATATTTATTAAATCACAAAATATACCTTCCAGCAAATGAGTGGGTCATCGTCCTCTGACAGATGACATTTTTCCAAGCATTGCACTGTGGGCCACAAATCTAATTTTTTGGCCAAAACTCTAGCATTTCTACACCAGACTAGCTAGGAAGTTGAAATTTTTAACGAAATGTTCTTAAAAGATTGAACTTAACGTACATAATTTTTAAAAAAGTTAAAAAATTTTATAACATATTGATAATCCAAATCAAACTTGGAAAACTTTTCAACATTTTGGTTTTTTAATTTAAAAAAAAGCTTGTAATTAGATTTAAGACAAATTTTGCAGAGAGGATATACAAGTTGTTGTTTTTATTGTTTATGGTTATTAACCCAAAATGGTACTAACTACCTTAAAAGAAAAAGCGCTCACCTACGCATAGTACATATTCAAATAATTTTGGTGAATGCACTCATTTTAAATTTTTTTTGTAGAAAACGAATAGAGTTGGAAAATTTTTTATAATTTGTTATTGAAATCTATTCCTTAGTCGAAAATATACAATCAAACTCTGGAAGCTGTTTCTTTCCAAGTTTCGACTATTAATTTTCCATTTTTTGGAGCAATTTCAAGAAGAGTCAACTTTGAATTGATACCGTTCAAAAACCAATTTTTGAAAATGTTCCACATTTTGGCATATAATAGCTATATTCCTAATCGTTTCCGACAATCGTTTTATCCAGTATCCCAAACAAAAAAGTTGGACTTTTGGCCAAAATTTCGGCCTGCTGGCCCAGTGTGCCTTGATGAAAACATCGGTGCATCGATGTTTCTCCAGCTCTTATTCAGGTCTGGGCTACCATCAGGCCAATCTTCCGTAGAAATGAAGTTCTGTACATGTTTTTTTAGCCATGAGTAAGTGGTTTTTGCGTGAGCTGGAGCGTAGTCTTGTTGAAAGGTCCACGGCTTTTATTACAAATAATGTCGTGTTGAGAGGCTTCACAACCAAAACGTCGGATTGATACACTTTCACCGAAGCTTTGACTACTTTTTCACAAAAACGAAGCCTGGTGACCCAATCAGATGGTGAGCTCTCTGAACTCTCGGAATGAGTTCGGACGCTAGTTTTGATTACAGAGCATATACTGTATCGTTCTGTCTGTTAGACGATTCCTGTATGATAAAAATTTTATCGTCAGTAAAGAGAATTCGTCTGTGGGCACTGTTCGCGCACTAGCGGCGTAATCCTTTCGATTTTGTCTTGCGTTTTTGTTTCAATGCTGTTGTGAGCAAGTGGCCGGTGTGTCTCTTGTATGCACTGAGTCCCAAGTCACGTTGTGTGATGCGCTACATGTCCTTGCTGATATTCATCTCACGACGCATGATTCTCTGCTTGCTCAGTGGATTTCGACGAATTCGATCTTGCACGACTTTGATGGCTTGTGGCGTTCGCACAGTGCACGGACGGTTGGATTTCGCTCGGTCTGTTATTCCATCAGTATCTTCAAATAAGTTAAGATACACAAAGTTTTAGGTGATTTCTAGTAAGCGCAACATCTGAAATTACGACAACACGATTTTCGAGCGTTCCCCATTCCATGATTGCAAATAACTGACGCCAAAAAGTTTCGATACAGTAAGATAGCATAAATGTCACTGGTCAAATAGCCGTCAAGTTGGATGCGTTCAATGGTTCTAGAGAATGAGAGTGTTCAATAAGTGTACCAAAACAATTGCGACTACTAGGTGGTATCATCAGAAGTACTTAGGATTCAATTTCTGGTCATTCTGTATAGTAAATCGTCCTAATGAGAATTAGAACTGAAGTGTTTGGATTCGATTATTTTCCATTATGCCAAATCAGGGCTGCAACCCGGATCTAAAACGAAGCAATGCGAACACTGAATCCCGATTTTTTCAAAACTGATCCGAAAATAGATGAATCTGAACCTGTTCCGAACCAATATTTTCGGTTCAGATTAGCAAATATATGGACATCTTTAAATCGATTGACTTTGTTGTTATCTGGTCAATATTGTGCGACAAAGACTCGAAAAGTAACAGGAGCCTTATTAAAAATTACTTGATACCAAACTTCATTAATTTACAGCATATAGACTGAAGTCACATTTGATCGGGCTTTTTCCACCTAAAAACTTTTTTGAGTAAAGAAATTATGAATAAGATATTAAATATTGAGCACATGGATGTTAAAACTGAGTAAATTATGGGTTGAACCTAGTTTCGAACCTTAACATTCTCCCAAAAATCTGGATTATTAGGCTAGCATCTCTGGGCAAATCACATTTATCTTGATTTATCATAATGTGTCAAATATAGTATATACTTTCTTCTTTTGGGTCACTTTTTCTACACAATGTGTCTAGTTTTATTGCCATTAAAACTGTCCATCCATAGTTAAATTAGGGAATGCCCTATGGTTGGCAGAACAAGCGTCCACAACAAAATCAAGCTTGGTTAGCATATCCCATTTTCTATTGCTTCATATCTGTCTAAGCCTGACTCTAATGTCGCAGCCAATTTCCACGCTAGGCAATTGCCAACTAGAGGCTCGTTGCACTTGTTTTATGGCCGCAGCGGCAACCGTTTGCATAAATTGTTTTCTGTCAATTAAATCTCGTTTGTGCGACTGTCAATTGTCTTTGTTTTGAGTCCACAAGAGAATAATAGTTTTTTATCGGCCTTTAGCTGCACCTGCTCCCTGCCCGCCGTCTTCCATCAATCCAATCACTCCACTGCCAAGAGGCAATCAGTGGAATTCTTTTCTTGAGCTGAGCGGAGCTTAATTGATTTAATTTGTGCCGCCTGGTTGATTATTTCTTTTGGCACTTTGTCTTTTTGTGTCAATATTATGTAAAAAACATTTTTGTGCAGCAGCCAGCAAAATGCCAAAAAGTGCTGATCAAGACAACAAGACGATATGTATACACCATCCCAAGTTACCAAATCAACCGGAACTATATCACTCTGTCGCATTCATTGAAAGATAAAGCTTTAAGAAATTGTTATCTAAACTCCAGCCACTGAAACCAAAAGCTTTACACCAATCTATGGCCAGTTTTTAATGGATTTTCCATGAAAATAGTTAGCTTCAACTCTGTCTGTGACTGTGAACAGTGGGCTACGCCTCACTTTTCCTGGAGGCTACGCTTAGGTAACTCTTCTCGCCTCACGTTTTCACGAACTTTAAAGCGCATCAAAGTGCAGAATCTCACGAAATTTACCATTCGAACGGGCATTTGGGTTATTTATGGGTTGCGATTTGTTTGCGACTCATTTAACCGCCAACTGTTAAGGTTTTATGACACTTTTAACAGTTCGTTTTTGGGTTGGTTTTTGAAAAAATATTGAGAAATGGCAAAAGAAACAACCAATTTCGCGCTTAATTTAATTTTTGGCAAATGAACCTGCTGAAGCCACTTTCTTTGGGTCAGAATGGGTTTTCGGTTACCCACAACTAAAGTGTAAGCTGTGGTTAGAGTCTGAGTTAAAGCTGGAAACAATTTTACAGAACAGAAGTAGAAAGGGGTCATACTGTGTTGCTGTGAAACCTCCAAGTGAACAAATAGGAGTTCTTAACTGGTAGGGATTGAGCTGGGAGTGATCGAGCTGGTAGTAATTCAGCGGGGATTGTTTGAGCTAGGAGTAACTGAGCTTTGAGTATGTAAGCTGGGTGGGATTACACTAAGAGTGACTGAGCTAGGAGTTACTGAGCTAGGACTTAATGAGCTAGGAGTGCGTGAGCTAGAAGTGATTGAGCAAGGATTGACTGAGCTACGAGTGAAAGAGCTACGAGTAAGCTAGGAGTGAGTGAGCTGGAAGTAATTCAGCTGGGTGTGATTGAGCTAGGAGTGAATGAGCTAGGAGGGATTGAGCTTAAAGTGACTGAGCTAGGAGTGAGTGAGCTAGATGTGACTGAGCTAGGAGTGACTAATACAGAAGTGACTGAGCTTGAGTGTGTCTGAGCTAGGAGTAACTGAGCTAGAAGTAAGTGAGCTAGCAGTGACTGAGCTAGGAGTTATTAACCTAGAAGTGACGAAGCTAGAGATCGACTTTGCTTGAGACTGACTGAGCTAGAAACCGACTAAACAACATATAAATTGACAAAACTGCACTCAGAGAAAAAATAAAGAATTTCATACCAAATCAAGAATGTTTGACGTTAGAAGTTCTATAAGAATGAAATTCTTGATCCAAGAACGAGTTCTTGATCCCGTTGAACCAAATCAAGTAGAAAAACTTTTGAATCAAATGCTAAACGTACTCAAATCCTAGATTGCTTGTTCTTGAATCAAGTGCTGAGCGTTCTCTCCTAGATTGCTCCTTCTTGAATCAAGAACAATGTGCATTGACAAAAGCCATTAATGTTCTTTCTTGTATTAAGTGCTCATCAGGTTCAACAGTAAGATCGTTCACTCTTGAATCAAGAACTCCACAGAGCGCCCATATTCGTATCAAACAACAATTTTAAATCAGTTGTTTTTCCGGTTTTTGTTAATTGTCAAACTATGTAGCACAACCCCACAAAGCGGCAGTAGTCTTTGCCTGTCAACTGCACTAAGAAAAAAACTGCGGTCCAAAACGCAGCCCAAGCGGACTCCTTCTTAAACCATTTCGTTCATGAATTTTTGTTCACAAAACAAGTCCGACATTCACGGCAAAACACCAGCTCTGGTCACACTACATTACAACAAACAGGCGCGTCTGTTTAAAAAGCGAACAGTTGTTCGGAAATCATGAACAATAGGTGCACTTATGCTGCTTTGAAATTCCCAAGCAGTTATAGCAATGCTGGCATGAGGAACCCTCTGCTTCTGCTCTAATGATAGAACCGGGAAGTTCTTAAGCCTCCTGTTCAGTTGACCAGCCTCCTTTGTGGTGTTGTGTTTGACTATTAAAGTTATGTGAAAACAGAACATGACCTCTAGCCGGTTTAAGCTTGCTTGTTTGAATATTATAAAAATCTTAAAATCAGTCACATTGTATAACCAAAAGGTTCACAAAAATGTACCAAAATTGTTCGAAAACTGAGCCCAATGTGTTACCAAAATGAGTCCGCGTTGTTCCCAAAATAAGACCGAAATGTTCCAAAATTGTTCTTAAAATGTTGCCAAAAAGAGCACCAAGTGGTCTTAAAACGTTACCAAAATGTTTCTAAAAGAAGACCGAAAGCTTGTAAAATGACCCCAAAATGTTCCCAAGTTGAGCCCAAAATGGTATTAACGCAACACCTTAATCGATAATGAAGATCGAACAACGGGTCTTAAAATTGCGTTCATAGAAATGAAACCGCCGTTCACAGTTCACGAAAAAGCGGGATTACTCTACTTTTGTCGGAACGAATGGTCTTGTATTTCAATTTAGATTATTGAGACGGATTTTTTGAGTAAATAATAAATGAATAATGCCCATTTTTTTAATATATATATTTATAAATAGAGAAATTTTTAATAGGACATAAAAACAATTTTTCAATTGTGACAGCGCTCTAATTAATATTATGTACTGTAGCGAGATGATAGAAAAAGAAACAAACTAAATGGTTTAGAATGAAACCGCCGGTCCAGCACGAAAAGCGCTTTTCAACCTCCATGCCAGCAATGCCATAACTGCTTGGCAGTTCCAAAGCAGTGCAAAAATCAATGGCGTTTCCCCACACACCCGTCTCTTATAAAAACGAAACTGTCTATTCCAGCGATGTTCAAGAAGAGCGAGACCATAAAGTGAGAGTGTATTGGTGTGCGATATCAAAGCGACACAGCCCAGCTTTTAACTACTACGACGTCTGGGCATCGAATGCAAGCAAAGAGAGCGCTGCTTACGCTCATATGCCCAACTTCGGCATGCGCTCAGCTCATGTGCGTGTTAATAGCCGATTGCGCTCGGTCCCTGGGGGCTATGTAGGAACATCGCTGGTCTATTCTCTCAAATGCGCTCGCTCTCCTCTCTCAGTTTTATTACTTCACACCCCTCGCCTAAAAACACTGTACAGAGAACGAATTTAGCATGAATTCAAGAGCGAATTTCTTAAAACATCAAGAAAGAATAGTTTCATTTTCAAGAGTGCTCATACTTAAATTATTCGTTCTGCTTTTTTCAGTGTGTAGTCAGTTTTGAAACCATAAAAGCCCTTTTATTCAAACTCCAAGAATTAAGCGCTCATGTTAAACTAAAACTTGTTTTGATATCTTATAGAGCCCATTATCAAATGAAATATGACCAAAGCCCAAGTCTCGTATTGCTTCAGGTTTGCCAACTTTAGAATTAAATCCGCTGGAAAATTGCAGGCAAATCGCTTTCAATTGCGTGCTTGAAGAATTTGACAGCATTTGAGCCGCAGCATTCTAGGGCAGCTGAGTTGAAAAAAAATCTACAAAATTGCTAGCAAATCGCTTGCGTTTATCATTTGATTGTAATTGAACTACAGCTTTCCAGGGCAGGTCAGGGCCAGATGGCCTATTCTAAATTGTTTGTACCTTAGACAGCTCAGGGTTAATTGGAGAAACGATTTGGTTTTTGTATTTTTTTTTTTTTTTTTGTGGACCAGGAGCACTCCCGCAGAGTATGTAATGTTATTCATTGCAAATTGAGTGACAGACAACTCAGACACAAACCACGAACCAAAGCAATTCAGGCTTGAAGTGCACACCCAACGGACCATAGACCATTCAGTGGTGGTCAATTGCAGACCACATTTCAATTTGCTTTTAATGTATTTAGCGAAAATCCACAAGCAAATGAAACGTCAGTGATTTGGAACATTTTCCAGTAAAAAATAAAAACAGAAACAAAAACATGTTTCGATCTCGGTCTTTTGTGATGTTTTCTGTTTAATTGCATGTTTTGAATTTTTTATTTATGTATGTTTGTTTTTTAAGGGCAAAAATATTTATGTTTTGTTTAAACATTTTCAAGTTCAATGCGTGGGCAAGCGAATTATGGTTATGTAGGTATCTGTTCATGGTTTTTGTTTGAGGCGGAGTTTTGGCGTGGGTCATGCTTGAGGTTGGTTGGGTGTGTGTGAGTCAGCGTCGAAGAGTCTGGGAAGCGAGATAATTACATATTCCTGTGCAGTGGAATTTGCATTTTTATTCGAATTTGTGGTTCCACATGGCGCACAAACAAGCAAAATCACAGCAAAAAAAGGAACGAGCGTAAGCAGGTAGCCAAATTTTTAGAGAGTCATGCACAATATTTGTCTATACTCTGTCAAAACCCATGTTTTCTAACCTGATTTCTCATACATTCACCTTTAGTGTTCCCGTTTTACCAAGTTGTCCTCCTTTTGTATTATTATTCGAAAAAAAACATCTGCTCAAAGTATTTCTTATACAGCTCTAGGGTAAAAACATCAATCCCCCCGTTATTACACCATTTAAACGCTTCGAAAGCCCCCCAATTACCTCTCGATAAATATAAATTCTTTATCGCTTACCTACTTAAACTGTAAATGCCAAAACTGAATATGTAACTCGTTTATTTTAAAGACACCTTAATTCATATCTTGATTGTTGTATTTTTTTTTGTTTTGCCCACTTGCAGATCTTCAGTCCATACGACGTCTTTTGGAACACGATGCCAGCGGCTCGGTTTGCCCCTCGTGCCGCATCTCCTTCGATAAGGGCAAGCGACGGAAACTGATCGACACCTGCGGACACGAACGCTGCTATTCCTGCATGTTCCGCAACGATCAGTGTCCCATGTGCATGAACAGCTCGCTGAAAGGTGAGTAGGTGCATTGGTGCATACATTTTGCCAAGTTGGTGCAGTTATTTGTGTACCTCACACCATTTGCATTGGTATCTGGCGGATTGGCCATATAAGGTATACAAATATTTTGTTACAAATTTGGCTGAAATGTGCATAAAAATTTGCACTCGAAGTGCATTTGTAAGCAAGGGGACTTCAATTTTAGTTGGACAAGAATAATGACTGCATATATTAGAGGTTACGAAATCCACCAGAAGATACACTTACTAAAATATAAGATGAATTCACCAAGCTGATTTAAGAAAGGGACTTGAATGCATTTGGTTGACTTTAAGTCGACAAGAGTTCGGTTATAATTTGTTACTTTTTAACTTAAAGAGCGCCGCTTATTTGTAAAATTTCTGGTGGAGCTACAACAAGAAAGCTTGAAATCAAGCTTTAAGTTGTACTCGGTTATTACATCGTTGGCACTTCGTCAAATGCAAATGCAACCTTTATACTCCAATTAAACCATCGATTCAAAGCTTTAAATCAGCGGTAGGCGCGAAATTTGATATTTGGAGCAGTACAAGAACAACAACAGAAAAAAACTCCCCTACTACCGATGGACGAGTCCACAAGACAAACTCACACTCCAAATATTTGTTTTTGCAGAAGTCACTGCCGCGTACTCAACTGGCGCCGTGATAGATTTGTTGTTGTTTTCGCTTCGAAGCGAGGCGATTGTGCTTGTCATTCTCTCTGCTGACCAAAGGCCGAAAAACGTATTTGATTTGGATGAAAGTTTGTACTCGGAGGTTTGCGGGGTCGCTGATTACGAATTCGAAGCTAAAATTCAGAAAAACAAAATGGCGGATCCAATATGGCGGACAATTTCTTCAAAAACGTATTTGATTTGGCTAAAAGTCTGTACTCAGGGGTTTTTTGGTGTCGCTGATTACGAATTCGAAGTCAAAATTCAAAAAACAAAATGGCGGATCCAATATGGCAGATAATTTTTTCAAAACCGTATTTTATTTTGCTGAAAGTCTGTACTCGGGGGTTTTTGAAGTCGCTGAAAACGAACCGGAAGTAAAGTTTCGGTAAAAATACTTCAATTAACATAAAAAAAACATAAATTTTGTTTACTCATTTGCATTTACAAGCATTTTAAATTCAATAAATTTTCTAAATTTTTCAAAAAATTAAGCTTTTTCTACATTTGAGACCATAGCAATAAAAGTACTCAGCCTTTCACATTTTTGGCTGAAAACGAAACTTTCGGCTAGGTTTTTTCTTTTTAAATTTCTTTACAACTTTTCAATCGGAGCAAAAACAACAAAGTTATGCGAGTTTTGGTGGAGGCAGCTTTGTACAGCTACATGAAATAACAAGATCTACAATTGGTTATGAGGTTCGGAACCGAAAACTTGAATACTGGAAAAACATGAGCGAAAAATCCATTAAAAAAGAAGTTTAGTTTGGTTTTTTCGACAACTTTTAGCTTGTAACATTACAAGAAAGTTTGCTGAAGTTTGACACCGACCAAAAATGTGTGGTTCCCTTGAAACTGGCAAATTTAAAAAAAAAACTTAAAAATAAATGGTATGAAGGACTCGTGGTAACTCAAAAAAGTAATGATGCAGTTCGATTCCTAGGACTTAAAATAGGGGGGATCCGTCGAGTCTGTCTGTTTTTTTTTGAAAAAACTATCACAGTATAGCACTTCAATAATCAACAGAAAATTCAACAGAGGATATATACCCTGTAGTTCAGCTACACCGGTGCGGCGTTAACGAATCCCCTAACTCTCCGTAGTGAGCACCAGCTACCAGCCTGAACACCAGCCAAGCATTTGCCTAACGATTTTTGTATGGGAATGTCCGCAAAATGTACCGATCGGTACGACGCTGCATTACCAGTCGTTAACGATGTGACAGGTGCTAAGAGCTAACGTTAGCGACTTCGCTGGTGCAAAATCGCTAGCGACGTCGCAGATGCAAAGTCGATAGCGACTTCTCTGGTGTAAAACCGTTGGCGACATCTCCGATGGAAAATCGTCAGCGACTTCGCTCGTACAAAGAAGCTTGAACATGAACAGTAGCTGTGGCTGTGTAGACGGCCGATTCGGCTGCCACCATGGCTAATACTCGTCAGTACACTTTCAGTTGCTGTCACACCATCTAGATCGAAAATCTCTTTTTCAAGAAGATTGCAATCTTAAAAGAAGCTTTTGAAATGAGCAAAATAGTTTGGAAGTTGGGGTAGCTTTTACATTCAGATTCACCCGTAAAAACCCCAAGATTTTGAATACTTGAACACCCACATGTGAAAAGTTTGTTAGAAAAACTTTTCCGCGCGACCCACGACCTCTCACACTCTACGCGAGCCACACCCCTTCAAGCTTCTCAAACCGTTTGATTGGCATTAAACTGTGCGAAAATTAGAGCACACAGACAATATGCTTTTATACCCTTGAGAGGGTATTATAAAATTGTCGGTTGTAACGCATTAAAGGAAGCATCCTGACCACAAAAGTATATATATCAGTGGTTATATGCCCCGTCCCACCCTCAATTGCAATTTATACTATAGCATTAGCTCCCATAGGAACGATCGGTCGAAGAACTTGTTCTTGTGAGAAAAACTTTTTTGTTTTCAATAGAATCGTCCCTTACGTTGGCATATATTTATTTATATACTTTTACACAATTCTACAAAGTTTTGTCAACATCGGATGACTATAGCATATAGCTCCAGTATGAATGATCGGCCGAAAAAGAAGTTCTAGTGTGAACAACTTTTTAGTTTTAAATGGAATCGCCTTCAAAAATGTACAAGTTAGTTTGTTATGCTTTTCCAAGATTCCTTTTTATGTGATTGAAATCGGTCATTTATGTAGTATAGCTCCCATAGAAAAGTAAGGTCCGAAAAGTTGTCTTATTTAGAAAAACAAACTGTGAGGGTATACAAAACTTCGGCCGAGCCGAAGTTAACTTTCCCCTATTTTTTATTTATGTGTCTCGGTTTTATATCCTGTTTCTGATCAGACATTAAATAATGTCGTATATCTCCTACAACTAAACAGATATCATGTTAATATTACACTCACTGGTACAAATAACTTCCCGAAATCTATAGCAATGTTGTTTTTGTTTTGCAAAAAGCAATATCGATTTCGCATTGTTTTATTCCTCACTTACTTTCAAATGCCTGTAACAAAGTCAAAACAACAGCAAATTTGCATGAGTGGTAGGCGTGAGTGATCTACAAAGTAGATTTTGTTGTTGGATTATAGTTAGGGGCTTGGAATTAATGATTTTCTTTATATGTATTGGCTCTGGGCACATCTGATCCATAGCCTACGGATTTTCATGAAGATCGGATAATAAGTATAAGGCGGAAATTGAAACAATCATCTTATAAATTGGTTCAAGGTGGTTTCTCTATACGAAAACGGTTAAAACGGTTTTGATTCCTACTCTTTAAACGGCTGAAAACACTGCCTTTTTTCTCCAGATTCAGTAAGTATAGTTTAAATTTGCAGAAAGGGAACTTAAGCCTTAACCTAAAACTGATTCAACCAACCCAAGTCCCACAGTAGTTTGCAACCTTGTTATATTTTTCGAATGATACAACCGCTTGGCACACTCTAAAGGTATGCCTTATGGACTTTTGCCAATCTTGCAAATCCTCTACCTATCCGATTAGCCAGTCATATCAAGTTACAAATGCCATTCAGTCACTCGATCGGTAGCTTGATCTGATCTTGGTTTTTTCTTTGTTTTGGATTTGCATTTTATTATTCTAAGTTCGCTGCGTTCGTTCGCTGTAAAATTGTGTATGCCAATTGTGTAGTTAGGTACAAATTGCTTAGCATGCACACTTCGTTTTGTCGGGCAACTTCAGAAAAGAAGCAAAAACACATCGCTCGCTCTGTAGTACTGTGTACCGTTCCAGTTGCCCATGAAAATTGAAAGTTATGCCCGTTTTTAGTAAATACTGCGACACGATTCCATATGGGCTCCCAACTTACTGCTGAATTTATTAGCTGGTCATCGTGTCACTTGCTTTCGACGCTTTGCAGTGAGAATTTATGAGCTGGCAAGCGGTTTCTGTGTTGGCTGTGATTTATGGTGATGGGTTTTTGGTGAATTGGTAGTCATCGGGGGGCGGCGGCCCTTGCTCATTAGCATACCTAATTAAGTGATACAGTTCAGTTCAGTTGTCTGTGTGTATGTTATTCGCCTTCTAACTGGATTACTTACATTTTCTCCTCCACAGATGTTGATGGCGCCAATGCTCAGGGCTATGACACCGGCATCGGTGGCTCCACATCGACCATTGTCAGCCCCCTTGGTTCGCCTCAGCCACAGCTCAGATCTCATGCACAAAGGAACGCGGCTCTGGCGCGTTATATGCAGGTGAGTGCGTACTTTAAGATACTCAATTTCACGAGCGTTATCTTTTACCCCGTTGTCTGAGCAGGTCGGCAACGTTGTGTGTTTACTTTAATGGCCACTTGATTATGGCATAGAAATGGAAATGGACAGACAATCAAATGGGGAAAAAGGTGGAGAGACAAAACTCTTTTGTAACTGTCAAAATGACTCTCATTTCCGTTCATCTTTTTATGGCTTAGCGCCTCTTTTATAAGTCTTATCTTCTCCACCCAGGCACATTTGACACATTTTCCCTGGCATCGTGGAGCAGTCGTATGTGTATGTAGGCGAATCACCGTTTATGTGTCTTTTGTGGATGTTCTAAGAACATCATAAAATCGTGTGTAAAACGATTTTATGGGTTTTTAATCAAAGTGTGAAAAATTTTGTTTTATAATACAGAAAGCTTTCAAGAGAATTTTTGATTACTGGAAACAAAGTGCTTTACAAATTTAAATAAAGAATTTTTTATCTAAAAACTGTTTTATACTGTGAATAAGTTGGTTAGAGCCATGCTGAAGACTTCGATAAACAACACGATTTAGCTTATAATTCATAAAATCTTGATTAAAATATTTAATAATTGTAATTGTGATTAAGAACTACAAAACTTAAAAAAAAAATAGGTGTAACAACAGTGACATAAGTACTAAAACGCTAGGCACGGCGGTGTTGTTCGAAACTAAACCAAAAGAGTTTCATTCATAACAACAAAAATTTCATGTTTATCAGGCCTGTTCCGGTTTCCACATATTTCTTCGATTTCAAATGAAAACAAAATCGAACGATTTGGTTTTAGCTGTTCTGGTATTCGAACGATTTGCAATTCGAATGTTTCATTCCCAAATTGTTTCCGTTGACTAGACTACAAAACAATCCAATAAATAATCACTGAAAATAGTTGATATTAGTTGAATATAGGTGTTTAAGATGTCGTTTCTATTTTTAAGGGTATTTAATGATCATTTTCCCAGCGTTTCATAAACAAGTGAAAACCAGAACAGCTTGAACAAAATATGTGAATTCGATTTGGATGGCACATGGCAAAATTGAAGCTATTCATAAAAATTATTAAGTTTTTTATTAAAAATAATTTTTAAGGAAATGTAAAATTGCAAAAAGTATCTACACTAAACAATGGTACAAAATTAACTTCAAGCCATTATTTTGACGCCTTTATGTACAAAATCTCATTTACTTTTGAATTCAAATCTATCGAATTGTGAAGACCGGAACAGGTAACCAAATCGAATTCGAGCAAATTTTGTGAAAGTGAAAACCGGAACAGGCCTGTACTCGTATAGCTGCAGTATGAATGATCGGTCGAAAAAGAAGTTCTAGTAAGAAAAACTTTTTGGTTTTAATTGGGATCGCCTCCAAATTTCGAAATTAACAGTTTGTTATGCTTTTCCATGATTGCACTTAGTTTGGTCGAAATCGGTCATCTATATAGTATAGATCCCATAGAAAAGTAAGGTCCGAAAAGTAGTCTTATTTAGAAAAACAAACTGCAAGGGTATACAAAACTTCGGCCGAGCCGAAGTTAACTTTCCCCTATTTTTCTCTGTGAAACCCACACAAAACTGTGTCAAAAGACAACAAAGACGAAAATTTCATCGCAAGGTTATACTCTCAATTTTAATCTAGAATCAACAATCAACTATAAAGATGGTTTATCAGGTCTGTTTTGGTTTCCGAATTCGATATATCGGAATTGATAAAAGTTTCGATTTTCAAGGGACGGTTTAAAAATTTCGTTATAGCGATTTGTCATCAAGAGTATTAAAATGAATCGAATTAAATTGGAAGTTAAAAGTCTAATATCAAAGCGGGTTTTTGTTAACGGAAAGAATTAGCAATTCCAATTTCACATGATATTATCGAAGTCGAAAACGGGAGCGGCAATTTACATTTAACTTTCAACTGAATTCATCTCCTTTTTAAAGATAGCAATACCTAGGAAGCAATAAGTGCATTTTCTGCCACTCTTTTGACACTTTTTTAGCGGCATTCACATTCACCGTCATAATGTGCCCAAAAAAAGAGTCCGGAATGAGCGATTTTTTCAATGAAAACTGTGGCACTTAATGTGGAAGATTTCTGAGTCTAATCTGACTCTTTTTTTACACAGTTATAAGTGCTTTCACCAGCCGATCTGGCAACACTGATTTGTAAAGGTAGCGCTTGACTTATAAATCTGAAATAAGACAGTCTAAGACTGACGAAAAATTCCGACAAAAATTTTATGTGTAATTTCAGTGTTACAATCGCCCCCCATCATTTGCCCATAAAGCTCATCCCAAAACCTAACAATGACCGCATTTGTTGTGATGCTCAACAATTTGCCACATTCAATCAACGGAAAACTGAATTCCATATCATAATCATAAAATGTTTGACACCTTGGAGTGCCCATTAAGTCCATACAAGTCCGAAGTGGAGCTTGAAAATGCAGAAAGAAACTTTCCTTTTACAATCGAGTCTGATTAATATGACTTGACTCGATTCCATTTGATTTGATTTGATTTGATGATGCGCCCGGAAAAAGTTGTTTCAATGGCTGCCAATTGAAGCAAGGAGAAGACCATAAACAGAAGTTGGAAGTTGGGTTTGAATGAGTTGTCATTGTTGCCTGGATTTTCTATTTTTCCTTATAAATAGTGTCGGAAGTGTGTCAGCACTTTACATAACTGCGGGTATCTATCTAAGTCAAACCAGAAGTCGTTTAAGCAGTTGCAACCTGAAGTTGAACACAGAGCTTAGAGTGGAGTGGAGTGGAGTAGCTGGCGCTGGAGAACTGTCATTAGATTAAGTGGCAGCTAGCCCCTCGGTCTAATTATCGTTTGGAAATCGTGTTATGAGCTGCTCAAGTAAAACAACAGCAACAACTAAGCTAGTGATTGACATGCACAGGCGACAAATCAACTGAGAAAATGTCTGTGATTCAAATTCGAAAATAGTTTGCATTAAAAACGCCATATAAAGTCGCCGGCAACCAAAACTCGAAATGCGATTTTTATCTCGCATGCAATTTATTTTTGTAGTTTTTTTTTTTTTGTTGCTTTTTTTGGTTTGTGCCTCGTCTAATTGTCGTTTGCTGTGCAACAAATATGGCGTTAATTATCCACAATTTCGATAGCATCACGTATTAATGATTAGTAAAATGCACAAAAAATGCAATCAATCAAATGGAGCAACTTGTTTTTTGCAGATCTTTTACTTGGCGGAATGTCAAACATTGTAATTGGAATTCGATTGGATGGCAGTTGGAATCATTAGCAATCGTAGCTCGACAGTGACACCTGCCTGCCTGAGAGTCGGAGAGCCTTTCCCGCTGGGCAATTATTCATTGCCAATCAGTTTTTTTTTTTAGTTTGCCATGATGTAGTGATATTTTGTTCTATTAAATATTCATAAGCTTCAAAGGTGTGACTTGAACGGCTGCATAGAAATCGAGACACTTTACAAGGTACTAGTTCTTTTATTCTTCTGCTATGCAACGACCGAGAACAGTTCTGCTTATTTATTTTCTGTCTTTTATGTATGCAGAGTTGAGTGAAAATGTGACATCAAATTGCAAGTATTAAAGTAAATTTTTTTACTCCTTAGGATCCTATCCAATCTTGTAGAGCAATCTTTTGCTGTTCAATTTGTTCGCCCATCTTCTGGGTCATGGCAAACTGTATGAGTATGAGCAAATAGTTGAACACCACCGAAGTGAACTGCAAGACAAAGAATCGTTTCAATCGAGTTGTATTTTCCCCCGTCCTCCAGCTTACTTACTCGACTGATGATGGTCTTATTGAGTACCACATCCAAGCCGCTGGTAAATTGAATTTTGGATTCTAAACGCCACTTCATCATCGATTCAACCAGCTGATGAATTTCCCTACTTTCTGGAAACCAATTATCCAATTGTTCAATCAGTTGCAAACAACGGCGACCTTCTTGGACAGTGCGATCACAGTAAACGGGGGCAATTAGCATTTTGTAAAAGGGTGGCAGCATACACAAAGCCACATATCCCAAAAGTAGTCTCGTTATACCACTATTTTCTCCCTCATCCATACCCACAGATTGTCCAAAAATGATGTAAAGTTCACTTGTACTTAGAGTAAAATCATGTGCCATGGCAGACCATAAACTCAGACTGTAGACTTTATTGATTTCCAGTATTAGGTAATGCAGCTCCTTGACCATTTCCGCTGCCTCTCGTAAACGTTGATCCCTTAGTTGTGCCTTGGAAAACTTCCAACTGAGAAATTTGATATTTAGTAGCTGCTGTAGAAGGCGAAATCGTATGCTTAACAGCTCCGCTAGGCTCATATGTATGTAGCCCGTAAAATGTGGTCCACCCGTCATGGCCACATAACAGAAGGCAGCCAAAAGGACAAGAGCCAATTGTCCCTTTGCCAGTTGAGCCACCGCTCTGTTCACTGCCACCAGATAGAGTAGACTGACCAATGACAAAACCAATATGTTCTTTCTGAACAACTTGTGGTAATTCAGATTGGCTCCGAAATCCTTTATCAACTTTCTATCCAAGGCAGCCAGGCGCTTATAGATACTTAAATGCCTGTGGGCCACCGCCTGCAGAGATATCACAGTGACCACAAATACCAAAGTGGACATGACCAGTTCTAGAATGATAATGCTCAATACTAACTTATCCAGAGCCCAAATGCGAGTGCGCAACTCCTTGTCCAGTAATAAAACATTTAGTGAACCAAAAAGAATCACCACAATCAGACAACCAAAAACAAGGGAGTAAATCCGGGTCCATTTGCTGAGAACAAATCGCGTGCCGCGTGCATAGAAGCTATTGCAGCACATGACAAACTGAAGACCACAAATAAAGCTAATGCATTGGTAGAGCGTTTCTGGCTCACGAAAGAGGAAAAGAACTGTCATGCTGCAGAGACGGTCGGCGTTTCACTGAATAATTGCGAAAGGAAACTTTTATGAAAACGAAACGTTAAAGTAATTAGCTAATTAATGTGTTTAGTTGGTTAATGGTGAAGCAACTAATTTGATCTCTATCAGGCATTTAGAGCCATTAAATCAGTTCAACTGAATATACAGACCAAATAGTCTATTGGATCGATTTAGTTTAAGCTTGCCTCTCCTTGACTTTTATAACCTGTGACATTACAAATGGGAACAAAGGTCACATGGACAATAGAAGTTCACGCCACCTGATCTTTAAAATTTGTGTACGAGTATGTAGCTTTTCTACATGCCGCGTTCCCATACAATATCTAAACGATAATGTAGAAAACATTAATTTCCGAGTGGTATTCAGATTGTTGAATGAAAAATGTAGAATACTTTGGAATAATCAGATTTTCTATTGTCATCTGCCCTTTGCATTTGTCCACGCAACATTTAACTTTTCTACATTCTTGATTAGCATCAACAGCCAAGTCGATTAAGCCATGTCCGTCTGTCAGTTTTCCCGTATGAACAAATAGATCTCAGAGATGGTAAGAGATAGAGCTGGGACATGTATGGGACATAAGCTTTTTATACTTGCAGAAAGATCAAGTTTATTTTCAATTCTTGGCCCGCCACAGTTTTATAGATAGAAGGTTCGCTCCTTTTGGACATATTTAGTAATCAGAATTATTTATCGATCCGCCAAAGGAATAGTAGAGATCGGATGAACGGTCGCAAAGGTGATTGGCAGCATTTCACAGG
The DNA here is from genome assembly GCA_018904265.1 of Lordiphosa collinella. Classification (NCBI taxonomy): domain Eukaryota; kingdom Metazoa; phylum Arthropoda; class Insecta; order Diptera; family Drosophilidae; genus Lordiphosa; species Lordiphosa collinella. The sequence continues at coordinate 134,647 of JAEIFV010000754.1, forward strand.
TACAGAGTGTTATATAGTCGGGCGTGAATGACTTACTTACTTGTTTATTTCTACGTATAGCGTGTAGTTTTTCTACATGTGTCCACGTGTAACGTTTTGATATCTTCATTTTTTATGTGAAGTGTAACTTGGCAAACTACGTTTCGGTTAGGATTGTCATTTTTACACGCAGCGTGTAGATAATTTGGTTTCTTTTTTTCTCATTCAGCAGATATTTTTTATTTGCATTTTGTTATTTATGACTGCCGATTTGTCCTACCAAATGGGAACACTGCTGTTTCTTCTGCATTTTATGCCGTGGGCCTCGGTTCGATCACTAGTCTCATAAAGATTGTCCCCAATTTCATAGTTTAAGAGTGGACTTTTGCCGAATTCGCTTAATGTGAGACCATTTATAACAAAAATGAAACCCAAGCAGAACAATGACAGTAAACAGAAACTCAACTGTTCTGCCACTCGTTATGAATCGGGTTTGAAGCGGTAAGAAATTTGCTTCTTTTCTATATTTTAAAATCAGTTTGGCTTGATGGTTGATTTATCAGTCAGTTGGACAGGGAGATTTAAAATTATTTTATGAAACCAAATCTATTCACGGGAAACTTTCTCGTCCCAAACCATATTCGTCTTAACGATCTGACAATAATTAGAAATCAATTTACCCGTCGGATTTGAAGATTTGCATAACAACTTGACGCTCTGGCATTGTTGGTCTAAGCCAACTCTAAGCACTGCTGTCCTTTTTTTTTGCATTTACATTGTCTGTCGGCTCAAAAAGTCCAAAAAATTTACATTTATGTCCATGTCATGTGTCCAACAGACTTGGCACGTTTATGTTTGCTTATGCCAAGTATTAAAGTCTTAAGTGAAATCCCATGTCACGTGTCAGCAGAGAGCGAGCCCAGAAAAACACAAAAAATAAAAGCCCGAAAACCGAAATCAATTGAGAATCGCTATGAAATAAATACCCGGGCTCATGCATATGTTTATATACACACATAAATATGCTGCGAAAAGTAAAACAGTTTTGGCTTAGAAAGCAGAAGACACCGCCACTTGAGGCGACAGGCAGTCGGTCGTCGCGACTGACCCAATTTTCACCAACCAGCCAACTTCATCTTCTTTCGCGCAGTGCAGAAAAACAAACTGTCAGTTTAACCATTTGACAGTCGCTTTGAGATACACAAGCGCAGATATGAGATACGATCCAGCTACTACTGCCGGCATCCTGGCCAGACAAACCGAGTAAGTAAGTATCTGGCACTGGCGATCTGCTGCTGCTCTAGCCTGCCGCCCCGACAATTGAAACTTTTGCGCCGTTTTGGCGTATTTAAAGTGACATTTGCTGACAGACAACGGCAGAGACGATGCTCCCCCGATACCAAGAGGGACGATCTGGCGATCTTGATGGCTCAGCCGGCAGGCAGGCAGACAGGAAAAGATGTTGAAGTTAAATCAAATTAAATTAATTAAGAGGAAAGTGAGGCCTGTAATTGTTTTGTAGATTTCAAGCTTAGACTGGGCACATGATTTAGCGAGGGTGAGTCAATGAGTTGTAAATCTTCTTCTCACCAAGAGGCGGTTTAAATGTAGTGAAATAATTTTCTTTATCTTAAAATTTCTATCTAAAGATGTCAACATGTTTTATGCTCTTTTCTTTTGCACTTCCTTTCCTAAGGGGTACATCGCCCTGCCATTCATCTTCCAGGGCAATCAAATTAATTTGCAGTCAAAAACTTTTGCCCTGCCCCTAAAACCCCCGGTAGGAGGTAGAGAGGTGTGTTTTATCCATTTCGCTCTTTCTTCGGCTCGGCGCTTAATGATTACCTTTAGCATTGTGCCAAACCTTTTTACATAACACAAGTTTTATCCCCAAAATGAATTCATATATCTCATTTTTTTTCGCTGACATGCGGACTCAACCAATTCAACTTTCTTTTTAATTTATCATTTCAACTTTTGCAGTTGGTTTTTTTTTTAAATGATAATAAAATGCGCCTTTGTTTTTGATCTGTAAATGCATTTCTTGGCCAGTGTCTGTGTAATTTTCTTGTTGGCAAATTGAAATTTGGGCCAATAAAGATAAGTCAGGTAATTTGTTTCAAGAGCTGCCACCAGATGTGGGCAGTTTTTTTGTTGGAAATTTTAATTATGTCCAAGTTGAAGTCAATTTGAGGCAATTTGAGGGAGGCGGGCTCTGGATTTAATCAAATTGGTTTATAAATTAAAAACGGACTCGAAAGACTAATCAATACGTAGAGGAGGGAATCAAGTGTTATGCCTTTTTAACATAAATGTCAAATAGACGGCTAATGCACCTATTTTGCGGTATTTAAGCAAAACAATTTCCAACAATTTACGTTTATTAGCGACCCACAACTAACTCATTGTACGTTGTCGACATTTATCTCCCGGGTCTGACACTCATTTGCATATTGCATGCAAATGTAGCAGCAACTTGTTGAGCGCAAAGCCTGCAGCGATTTTCCCAAACACAAATTCTTTTGCGATCAGTTTAGTCATTGTTTCTAAGCAAAAACTAAAAATAAAAAATAAATTGGTTAATTAGAGGGTCTTTACAAACACCGACCAGCAGGTGGCGCTGAAAAGCGGGCGACAAACACGGCGTGCATTCAGACTTGAACCACTAATAAGGCTTGCTTGTTCCAAGGCATTGACGGATTATAGTTATATGATATGATGGTTAAAGGCATTTAAGCTTGATTGGGTTTATTGTTCGAGAGGAAAGGAACAATTTAAATGGGTGATTGTTAAGTGAATGAAACTTTTTGGCCAACTAAGGGTAAAATAACTCATTGAGTTTACTAAATATTTGGCCTTTGTCTTTTGTATGAAACTCTTAAGTTTTTCATTCAATCAGGTTTAAATTTATTCTCAAAAATCTTTATGAAAATTCAAGACTTTTTTTGATATGAGATTGGGGACTGTCTAAAAGGCTTCAGTTCAAATTGGTGTTAATTAGTGTCATATTGGAAAACGCGAATTGGTCTTTATCTCTGAAACTATTGCTTATAGACAACAATTCTCAATGACAAAGTTATAGATAATAACATTACCTTTCTTTTTGATTCTCTCAAATTTTCTGTGCGGGCAATAGCTTTCAGGTTATGTGCAGTCATAAATTTATGATGAAGTTCCAGAATATTTAGAAAACAACAAAGCGGCAGACATGTTGTCGAAGCAAACACATAAATAAACTAATTTCTATTATTTTTATAAACTTCTCATTTGTTCTTCTTCTTCTTATTTGGCCCGATATTTCTATCACAACCGTTTGACGGTCTCGCTGCAATTAAGGCCCGCCACTCGCCTCTGTCTTGTGCGAGCTGGCACCAATTGGTCAATTTAAGCGCCTCAATGTCTTTCAGCACCTGTTTTTTCCAACTAAGTTTCGGTCGTCCTACACTTCTTCCTTTCCCTAATTTGTTCGCCTTCCGCCTGTACACTTTTTTACTGGAGCTTCTTCATCCATACGAGTAACATGTCCAAGCCAGCGCAGCCGCTGTTGTTTTATGCGCTTAACTAGATCAGTGTCCCCATAGAGCTCATTGAGTCGTGGTTCATACGGGTGCGGACTATCGCCAATACAGGTCCATAAATCCTTCGAAGAACTTTTCTCTCGAACACGCCAATTGCCGCCTCATCCGTTGATGACATTGTCCATGCTTCTGCGCCGTATTTCAGGACTGGGAAAATAAGCGATTTGTAAAGCGCGATTTTCGTTTTTCGAGAGAGGGCTCTGCTCTTGAACTCCTTACTAAGTCCGTAGTAACATCGGTTTGCAAGAGTTATTCTTCTTCTTCTAGAAAAAGTCCTTTACAACGTTAAAGGTGTACTCTCCTATTGCAACAGATTGTCCAAGACGCGTAGGCTCACTGCGCGCTGAGATTAGGAACTTCGTCTTTTCCTCACATGCAAGTAGCATTACATCTTTATAAAAGATAGTAACCGATCTGTATATATATATATACTCCATCAGCAGATTAAAGAAGTTACACGATAAGGTTTCACCCTGCCTAAAACCTCTTCTGGTATCGAAAGGCTCGGAGAGGTTCTTTCCTATTTTGACGGAGCTTCGTGTGCTTCTCAACGTCATCATGCAAAGTCGAACGTACTTTGCTGGTATACCAAAAGTAGACAGGGCTTCAAAGAACTTTGTCCTTATCGGTGTGTCGAAAGCGGCTTTATAATCAACAAAAAGATTGTAGGTTTTGAGTTTCGTCTTATGGGTTTTGTCCAGAATTTGTCTTAATGTGAATATTTGGTCTATGGTGGATTTACCAGGTCTAAGGCCACACTGAGAAGATTCGATCAATTCGCTCATTCTCGACTTTCGACTTTCACATAAGATACATACTTCTCATTTGTTACTTGATTTATTTTTGGTTGGTTTTATCTGCATAAATTCGGTTGAAAACAGGCAAAAGTTCAAAGTTTGTGAAGCTATAGTTTTGTAACGCTTTGTCGCACAGCTAAATGTTATACAGTAAATATTTATCTGTAGTGGAATTAATAACTGATTTCTTATATGCAATTTTTTGCTTACAACCGATAGATTGCTTGTTTGCAAACGTCTTACATATAACCGATATCCGCTTATACGCAAAAAGCATGCGCGCAAAACACCAAAAAGACAGCCCAAAACAGCCATTCCCATTTGTAAGTGTGTGGCCTCAATTTCGTTCGTTTCGATGATCCATTTAGACTGAATTGGGAATCGTCAATTGAGTTGATACAATGGTAAAGTTTCTCTTGATATATCTTTACAAAAAATATCGTGAAATATTATATTGAAAAATCGCATATCGTCCAACTAAAACATCGATATTTCGATTTATCGATACATTCTTTGGAACTTTCTTTTGCTTATGCTTTTTCTTGGCTTTCGTTCACTCGATATTTACCATTCCATTTGTTGTTGTTCAATAAATAAGGATTACTAGAATGCTGAATATCTAGAAAGTACACTCGGTCTCTCTAAAAAAGAACCATTGGCACATATGATGCTTTTTCCAATAAATTCTTAATCAGCATGACAAACTCAGTGGATATATACTACGATTATGCAATGCTCATTTTGCCAAGGCTGCAAACCGGCTCGGTTCGGGCTTTTTGGGGTTCTCGAACCGGACCATAACCGGCCACCAAACCTGAACCCCGAATTCGTAAAATTAGGTTCGGTTTACCAAATGAGATAATTTTTCCAACGAGACCTTGAGGGAAAATTTAGGAAATCTCTAGAGATTTTAGTATTAACGATTGCATTTCCAACTAAGCGTTGAAGACCTTTTATGTATAGTGACACGATAAATTATGATACAGAAATAAACCAATTGAATAAAATCAACTTGGCTTTGAACAGACGTTATAGATGACGAGATTCACATTTACACGCTGGCCATGAAAGAGGTCAACTTCCAGCATACGGATGGAAATCTGACTGCTATCATTCAGGAAGTTCTCCAGTCCTACGACGATTTTCTATTCTCTATACTAACTATTACCGTCAATAATGATAGCTTATAAATGACTTAAAGTCTGATTGGAAAGAAGAGCGTTTATGAAAGCCATATTCAAATATCTCTTTTGAAAATAGTCCAAAAGCACATATATCGCAAAATGTTTCAAAGTTCTGGAAAGGCCATAAAAACGAAGAGTTAAAAAATATTGACTTAACTATACCAGCTGTTCCAACAACTCAGATATCAGTTGAACGAGCATTTTCCACACTGAAGATTTTTCTTTCTGATCTAAGTGCTACTTATGCTGGGTTTATACTGCGTCACAGAGTGACAGCTCCATATGAATTTGACACTGTTACACTGAAATGTGACACTCTGTGACGCAATATAAACCCAGCATTAGTATTGATGAAAAGCTCCTTGACTTCAGGGTTCCCAGAAACCAGTCCGCAAACCAAACCTTAGGCTTTGCAACGGGTTCGAACCCCAGGACCGAACCTTCTGCAGAATTTTAGAGGTTTGCAGCCATAGAGGTTTGCACTCTATGCAAAATCATTTCCTGAAATGGGTTCAAAAGTTCATGCATAAACAACATTTCATGAATTCTACTTATACCCATGTTGCACTAACAAACTTTCAACATCATTCAAGAAATGTGATGTTTTCTTGTTCCACTGACGGATGAGCATTACGGTCATACTGACGTCAACAAAGAACAGCTGGTTGGATTGCTTTGCTTGCTATTGTGAGTCAAAGTTCGCCCACCAACTCGCACTCTAATGGTTGGCCATTTAAGTTGCAGCCAGTTTTCGGTATGCATTCATAAGAAATATGATGGCAATTTAAGATTCTATAACAAAGAACGAAAATTTTTGGTTTACCTTGACGATGAACGTAGTCAGATTTCAGTGAAGGCAGCACTCTCAGGCAACACCACTGACCAACAGCTGTTCCTATTGGTGACTTTTTTGAATTCGATAGCATATCGATAGAAAATCTAACCTTTTGCATCAACCGTCACGGATGATCTTCCCAATGCACATTTATCTCTTATGAGGAAATTCACAGAAAGAATGAAGTCAACCAGAGAATGACCAGAAGGTGCACAGGCATATTCCTCAGGGAATAGATAATAACACACGGTTTTCGACTAAGAATTCGCCATTAATTCATGAAATGCCGAGGCGCAGCCAACTTAACGTTGCGTTGGTGTTGCCAGATCTTTTGTTTTCTCATATGTGCGCTGGTCATTTTGTGAATTTTCAAAAGCTGCATAAACAGGAACAAATTTGATTTTGCAAATTAAAGACATCGTGAATTTCACATCATAAAATTTTATTTCTTTATTTGATTTTGCAAATTGAAAAAATCGTGAATTTTATATCATAAACGTTATAATAGACAAGTTTTTGAAACTCCTTTTTGAGGAGCTGGTTGGCTCTTTTTAACGACTCCGCCAGCCGGTTGTGCCGCCAATATAGACACGGCCTTCTTCACTACTAAAAACTCACTTATCGTTTCATAAAATTTAAATGACGAAATATGTTTTGATTGATTGAAATATGTATGTGACGACAATTTGTAATATTGACATCAACAGAGTAAAAAATGAAATTTCGATACTCATTGTTGTTGTTGTTTTGGTTGGGGCTTTGAAATTATTATTATTGTTATTGTTTACAGAAGCGCCAACTTCAAACTGTTGGAAAAAAAACTGAGGCAATCAATGTGAACGTTGAATCGGTGGCCCTCTAATTTGGCTTTATCGGGCATTGTGATTTCACTTTCTAAGACCCTAGGCCCTACAAACCTTAAACGCAAAAGTAAACAACACTTAATTTCCGGACCTGGTCGAAGGTGTCACATGAAAGTGTTGGCGTTAATTGTTGACTTTAAATTGTTGCTAATTAACCAAGCTTTTTGTAGCTGGTGTTGCATAACCAACACTGCAGAACGCCAAATACTTCATTAAACCTGACCCCTAAGTCAATTATGGCCAGTCATTTGCCGACCCAATAGTCAACTCTTCAGATTAGTTGCGCTCAACTAAGCTCAAGTTGCGGTCATCAGGCCGAGGAGGAGTGGATACACTCATATTTACCGCTATGCCTAGTCCATTTTCATTTCCATTTCCATTTGGCATGCCAAGCACGTTTCACACACTTGAGTTGCAGAGTGCAAGAAAGAAAACCAACAGGTCGTTCACAAATGACCTGGCACATTAGAAAGCCAACTGCCAAATGCTCAACTTGTTCTCATCAAACTGAAGTGGTAACACACAACGAAATGCATTTCACTTTCTCAGAAATCAATAACTCGATCCCCTTCCCCTAAGCTGCACTTTACCTTAATTAAACAAACCTGGCCACAATTGGTTGATTAACCCAGACGTTAAAAATAATAGCCAAGTTCCCAGGCAATTTAATGGCTTCGTCTTTAGTTTACCTTTCTTTCCCGTAATTATAATTTTTATGTCAAGTGCGTTAGTATTAGTGAGCTTGCAAAGTTTGCCCTTAAAATGGCACAGGTGACAGTAAAGCCAGTGTAGGTGAGTTGTGTGTGTGTGTGAAAGCTTGACGGTAGCCAATGATCAAAATTTAACGATAGGTCAGCGAAAGGATTGTCTACTTTCCAAACTAACAACTTAATTTCACTTGGCATATTTAGCATATTCACATATTGTGGTGTCTTTTCTCACCCATTTCACTCTGACCATATCTTTCGCTTATCTGGCGTGCCAGTGCCACTGGCTTCCTCAAATAAATCGCACGGCATTTGCATGTTGAGAAACAATTTCTCAGGAGGAGGCCGCCTTTGATATATACCACATGGCGTTTGGTCATAATATTTTTGCGCAATTCGGTTGTCGTCAGGCAGCTTTTTAAGTCAATTTATCGTTGGTTAAACAAAATGCATTAATTTTTCAGCGCTTTTTGATCATGTTCAATGAAGAAACAAGCCCAGCAGGCAGTTTTTCCCAAAAAAAAAATAAAAACTATTATTGATGGTATTCAACTAACAAGGAAAACTTCACAGCTTGTGGAAATTAATTTTCTCATTCGTATTGATTTACATTATGTGTTTATTTGCTTAACTGATTAATCTATGGAGATTTTCATTCGTAAAAGTTTTCCACTACCTTTGGGTGTTGGGTGAAAGTGTTTATCTAATTCAAATTGCATATCTTTGGGGATGCAAAGCGCTTGAGAGGTTCAGAGGCTATAAGAGGTCTTCTAAAAACGAAATTGTTTGGGTATTTCGCATTAGTTAGTGTGTGTTTTTGTATGAGTTGTCCATGTCTTTGAGCTTCACAAAAAACTTGGGAAACTCTGTGCTAGATGATTTGGAAGTAAGAAATAAGACAAAGCCCACAGAATTCCTTAATCCTTCTATAAAAAAGCTTAAAGGTTGTAAATGATCGGATGAATAAAAACATATTTCCGGCAAAAGATTTGATGGATAGTTTTTCCCTTCTAGAGACTTGAATCTGTCAAATCCAATGCTCAGTGCTTGCTTACTTTTGTTTTTTCTAATTAAACAAAAGATCAAACAAACCCCAACACTATTTGCTTAGGCCTCACCCGCCAACTAAGTCCATTTAACCCATTCAGTGTCGCTGAAAACCAATTTGACTCAAAACGAAACACCTAAACCCACCCAAACAGGTGCTGATGCTGTCTGTGATTACAATACAAGAAATATGTTTTAATAGTGTAGACATTAACCAAAAGATTTGGCAATCTTAAATCTGATACTCGATCTGAGCAAAAAAAAAAACACTAAATGCAAAGTAGTTTTCTGTGCAGAAATCTAACAAACAAATGCACAAAATCTACGACTGCGAATGCTACAGACACTTTAGGCTTGGGCAACTTCAGCTATAATCGTAGCGATGGCAAATCCAAATCCAAATAATTGCGCTGAACAAAACTGCGGTGGCAATCGTTAAAAGTAGCGGGCGTTTTTTATAGTTTGGTAGGCGAATTGTTGGCTACTTTTAAATGAAGCTTGGAAATTTTTTTCGTAAAAATTTTAAATAAAGCTTTTATCGATATACGTTATTAAAATATGTTTTTTGGCAAAAACAATTATAGCATAAAATTCGATTTCGGACGGGCGTCAATACTTACTTTTATACTCTGTACCAGAGGTATGAAACAGTTGAAAAAAGCGCATTGCATTTTTAACTATTTATGTAATTATACTCTGTACCAGAGGTACACAGAGTATTTTACGTTTGTGCAAAAGTATGTAACAGCCAGAAGGGAGCATTTCCGACTGACTGACTGGTGACCATCGAACATCCTAAACGGTAAGAGCTAGAGGGCTGAAATTTGGACAGGAGTTTCCTTATGTGGTTTCACCACATGCGTACTAAGACGGGGTTTTGGAAAAGCTCCCGAAAAACGTCGGAAAAGTTTGTATGGGAAAAATTTCATTTTTATCCGATTGACTTGATATTCGGTTTGTAAGCATAGTATGCGAAATAATAGAGACGCTATTCTTCCGATTTGGAAAATCCGACCCGACAAGCCGAAAAATCCTCGGAAAGTTCGATATGGCAAAATCCTATTTTTCATCCGATTGACTTGAAAATCGGTTTGTAAGGACAGTAAGTGAAATAAATTGAAATGCGATTCTCCGAAGTTGGAAAATTCGATAGTAGGGTCGGAAAATTCCCGGAAAAGTGTTGGAAAAGTTTGTATGTGTAATTTTTTTTTTCATCCGATTGATTTGAAACTGGGTTGGTAAGCGAAGTGTAAGAAATAAATCGACACGTATTTTCCCGATTTCGGAAAATCGCCGAGGAAAATTCTCGGGAAATTCGATAAGCAAAAATCTATTTTTCATCAGATTGACTTGAAATTCGGTTTGTAAGGATCGTAAGTGAAATGAATTGAAATGTAATTTTCTGACTTTCGGAAATTTTCACCTAAGGGTCGGAAAACTCATGGAAAACTCAGCAGCCAAAAACCGATTTTCATCCGATTGGCTTTAAACTTGGTTTGTAACGGTAGTATAAGAAATAACGATGGCGGTAACGGCAACAACGATAACGATAGCGATAACGATTGACGAATAACGATAGCGATAAGCGATAACGATAATGTTACCCATAGCCGGTCGGAAAAGAAAAACGATATCGGTTTTATGTGATGACAGTATAGACGATAGCGAAGCGTAACGGGGGATATGCTAGTAAGATTACATTCTGATAGCCGATGTCCGCTGTCCGCTAGTCCGATAACGGTAATGTTGACCAAACAGATCTCAGAGCCGGAGATAGAGAACGTGTATGGCACAAAAAGTCTTATACTTGCAGGCAGACCAAGTTTATTTTCAATTTTTGCCACGCCCCCTCCCGTCCCCGCAATTTAGAAAAAACGTCATATCTCCGTCAGTTTTATAGATAGAAGGTTCGTTCCTTCTAGACATTTTTAGTAATCAGGATTATTTCGATCCGCCAAAGAAATGGTAAAGATCGGATGAATGGTTGTCGAGTTATAAGGAAAATTAAACAATCATGGGCAGCACCGGTCGCAACGGTGATGGTCAGCACTTCACCACTCGACATAAAGCGGGCTTGACCGACTCTTTAACCCTTGAGGGTATATAAAATTTCGATGTTTATCAGCATTAACGAAGCCTCGAGTTACATTTATCCTTGTCTGACGGCTGTCCGTCCGTCCGTCCTATCCGTCTGTCTGTTTCTAAGCTATTTCCTCCGTCAGTTTTAAAGCTATCCTCACCAAACTTTGCACGAAGTCTTTTGGTACAAATACGCTGACATTTGTCGGAACCGGCCGGATCGGTACTAAGCATATAGTTGTCATAGGAACGATCGGTCGAAAAACTCGTTTTAGTGAGAAAAACTATTTTGTTTTTAATGGAAATGCCTTCAAAACACGTATTTCTTAATTTATTATCCTTTCCCATGATTTCACTAACTTTGGTCGAAATCGGATGACTATAGCATATAGCTCCCATACGATCGATCGGTCGAAAAACTAGTTCTAGTGAGAAAAACTTTTTTGTTATTAATGAAAACGTCCTTATCATTAGCATACACTTATTTTATATACTTTTACACAATCTACAAATTTGGTCGAAATCGGATGACTATAGTATAGCCCCATAGGAACGATCGGCCGAAAAACTAGTTCTGAGTAATTTTTTTTTTTTAAGAGTCCTATCATACTTTTTAATAATTCTACAAAGTTTGGTCAAAATCGGATGACTATAGCATATAGCTGCAGTATGAATGATCGGTCGAAAAAGAAGTTCTAGTGAGAAAAACTTTTTTGTTTTAATTGGGATCGCCTCCAAATTTCGTAATTAACAGTGCTTTTCCATAATTTCACCAAGTTTGGTCGAAATCAGACATATTTATAGTACAGATCCCATAGAAATGAAAGGTCCAAAAAGCAGTCTTAGCTAGAAAAACTTTTTTGGTTTTCCATGGAAGCTGCAAGGGTATACAAACTTCGGCCGAGCTGAAGTTATCTTCCCCTTTTTTTTTTAATGGAGTTTTTCATTGGTAGGACAGATCCTAGCTTAAATATTTTTGGTTCTTAAGATCAACAAATTTTGAATTCAATCGATAAAATGCAATAAAAATAGGTGAAAGAGTATGGACAACTTTGAAAAGTCATTTGTGTGGGAAGTGCATTAATTAGCAACTCAACTTTTAGTAAAGTTTTGGCGATTATTGGATAAGATATCTGTTTACCTTGAAATTTGACTACAACCGAAATAACATTAAACTTTTGTCAAAATATAGCATATTTTTTGCAGATATTCAATTATTGGTCTACCCTGAACGTTCATTAATTCAGTTTTGTAGTTTCCTTTGGCAACTGCAGTGTAATGTTGTTTATGCATAGATTTTTTTTGTTAAATGACATTTAAACAATTATTTTTCAACACAAGCAACCGTTGTTAAAAATATCATTTAACTCTACTTGCCTTGCCACGGCCAGTTGATAGGCCCACACCCTAAGCAATTGGAGACCCAGTCAATGCCTGGCCGGCTGGTTGGTTGCTTTTGCTGGTGTCAACATGTCTGGGACGGCGAAAAATCTGCGACGCTGTTGTTGTTTTTGTTGTTCTCGCAAACACCCCGCGGCTAAACATGAGTGCAGCCCAGCCGCACACAAAATCTGAATTTTATGAACCTGTTATGGTTATTGTTGTAGTCGAAAATCGAATTCTTGAATGAACCATTAATCTTTGTGTCCAGCTTGGAGACCAAAGCTTGGTCATTAAATGGCTGCAGTAATTGCAGTGCCAGTGCAGCTTCCAATCAGGGTTTGTCAAATTACAATTACATTTTTTTGCGCTTCGTTCCAGCTGGCATTATTACACCTGCACTGGAACCCCCTGTTGAGGGTTTCGCCTTTGTCTTGAAGGGGGGAGACTCAATTGGTTCGGCTTATAGCTTATTACTTATTACAGGCGCGGCTAAAGTTCAGCAAACATTTGACAATTTATAAGGTTTGGTGCGTTCTCACGTTTAGACATTACCATAGAAAATTAAGTTGGGTCAGTTGGTAGGGGAATGAGCTGGATTTACAATTAACTTTTGAGTTGGTTCAGCACTTGGAAAATAAATTAGAATTCTTAGAGTTAAAGTCAACTTAGTTTGTAAGCTTTTAGTCTGGGAACCTAAATCCCTAAATTCAGAAAAAGTCAGAGCAGAAAACTGCATTTGACAATGTCAATGAGCAACTCATATATGTTCACTTACTTATGAACCATCCCACTAACTAAAGATTATTTTGTCGTTCAATGCCCCCCATCATCTTTATCCATTTGGCAAATGATGTCTCCTTCTCTCTCTCCTGCCATTCCAACAAATTGCCTTGTAGAAAAGTGAAAATGTTTTTTCAATTTGAAAATTTTCCCCTGGCACATGGTGCAGCTATAATTTGTTAATTATTTTTTCCAACATAACTCGTGTGCCGGCTACAACTTAATCAAAGTGATGTGACCAATTAAAACGCCACCGCGGGATGCCGCCGGCCAACGATAAGAGTCGCTGGATGCGAACTAGTTTAAAGAAAGCCTTTCTATCCCGCCTTGGAGCATGCGAGTGAGGGGAGTGCAGGAGACGTAACGGAATGGACAGAAACTGAGCCGCAGCTTAATTACCCAGTTGAGGCGGAACTTTGGCTGCGATACGATTGAGCGATTCGTTAATCTACTGATCGATAGGCCATTCGTTTAGCGAACCCACAGGGAGATCAACTCTAATGAACGTCTTTATTTTGATCCCAGTAGGCAAAAACCTTGCAGCAGATGTTAGGCGATAAAACCGACGACTCTGGAGAGTTCGTCATCGAATTCAGACTCACGAACCAGACTGAAACAGGTAAACTGGTAGACACATACATAGATAACAAAACAAAAAAAACCTGTGGATGCTGTTTGGTTGAGAGGAGTCAGCCTCTGGGCAGACTGGCCAACATCCTCAACGGAAGCGGGCGAAATATGTCCATAATATTGCTTCTCATCATTTGAGTGGAATGAACATTTGACGAGTTACTTAATATCAGAAAAGAAAAGGAGAATAATGCTGCATAATGTATTAAGTGTTGAAATTTTTTATACCAAATGTCCGTCTATCTGTCTGTCTGTACGTCCGTATAATAAACCAGCTCTCAGAGATGGTAAGAGGTGGAAACATATACAAATAGGTTCGTAGTTTCTGGACATATGTAGTAATCAGGATTATTTATCGATTCGCCAATGGATTAGAATGGAACGTCAGTCGAGTTAAATATAAGGAAAACAAACCATTATGCCGCAACGGTGATGGGCAGATCTTCAAATATCTTAATTAGCTTGTAATAATTTACCAAGACACATTTTATTGAAACATTTAATTGAAAATTTTCCATCAACGAAAATTTATTTAAGATTCACAGCTTCTTATGCAGTAGAAATCATTTTAAGTTCGTTTCGAGTAGATTGTCAGTTCCTTTAATATTTGAAGACTTCTTACCAGTTTGATCCACCTGTCAGAAACCAGTTTACAGCACCTTAACTTTTTGAGACTTAGTAACAGAATTATCCGCTTTTTGAAACAAGTTGGCAGCGCTATAAAGTAATTTTAAGTAAGATCACAGCTCTTTCACATTGGTAAAACAATTCCTCAGTTCCTTCGGCATTTTCATAAATCTTAGCAGCGGTTTTAGCTGCTTTAAAAATAATTAACAGTTCCTTGGGAACCCAGAGTTAATGTGTAAAAAGATTGGCAGCTCTAAATATTACTTTGGCGAAAGGTAATAATAATTTAGGGCTTTTTATCAGCTTGACTGATTCTTATAACATTTTTTAAAATTTATAAAAATTTTCCACAAATTTTAAAAAAATTGGCCGCACTAAAAAGCACTTTCAGGGCATTTTACAGCTCATTCTGTTTTTAAGCTTCTTGAGTCATTTTAGCGGATGCTTCAGCTAATTTTATACAAACTGGCAGAGCGTTGAAACACCTTTTTGGAATTAAGAGTTAACGTTAGTTTTTTTGACTAGGTTGGCAGTTCCATGCTTATTTTGGGATACATTTTGTAGGTATTCCAAGCTGTTTCAACTTGAAATGGCGCCCCTAAAACCGATTTGGATAAAGAAACTTCAATTAAAGAATTCTAAAAGAATGACAGTTCCACACATATTTACTGTATTTTAAGCTGCTTTTGAAAATGGTGCAAGATCTTAAAAGCATTTTGGGAGGACCACATAACGTTAAAAATTTTTAAAACTAAATTGAATTAAATTTTAGCATAATTTTCAGCTTTTTTTTAACAAGTTGGCAGTGCTCAATGCCACCTTGCAGAATTTACAGGAAACAGGAAGCTTTTTATGGGATGAAAGTTCCATAGCAGTTTTGTTAATGTTTACTCATAGAAATATTTATTTCCGACCCCACAAACTATATATATATTCTTCATCAGGGTACGAGTTGAGTTTATTTGCCCTGTCCGTCTGTTTGTTTCTACGCAAACTAAGGTCTCTGAGTTTTTAAAGCTATCGAGCTGAAATTTTGCACAGCTCCTTCTTTCACTGCACGCTGCAAATATGTCACGGGATCGGATGACTATATCTTAGGTTCTGTTAGAAAGATCGGTCGAAAAACTAGTTTTAGTAAGAATAACTTTTCGTTTTTAATGTAAATTGCTTCAAAACTTCGTATTTATTGGTTTCTTGGTTGCTTTTCATAATTTTACTAAGTTTGGTGAAAATTTGACAACTATATGGTATATTCCCATACAAAAGATAGGACTGAAAAATGGTCTTAGTGCCAAAGACTTTTTATTTTTAATGGTACCGTCTTAAAATTTGGTATTTGTTTGTTTTATATGTTTTTACATGATTTTTCAAAGTTTTGTCAAAGTCGGGTAACTCAATAGTCAATAGTCAAATATAGCAAAACGACTAATGACTAACATTTTGTTTAGTTTTTGTTCATATTTATAAGCATAGTTGGATCAAATCATATTTTAAAAAAACTATTTAATTTTAGTTTTACCGATTTGATTCCGTAGTCGTAAGTCAAAAAATCATTTTAGTTTAGTCAATAGTTAAGTCATTTCGAAACCCTGTATAAAAACATACCCTTGAGCCATATATATATTTAACATATTTTATAATGCAATTATCAATACTTTTCAAATGATGTATAATTAAACATTCACAACATTTCAGAATGACTAGCCTAGCACAAACAGCTGACTTAACGATCTGTCAAAGTCCAGGGATGGAGGAAGAAATATTTTTATATTTTTTATTTAGGGTAGCCATTTATTTAATGAAAATAATAATAAACTGATAAAAATATTAATAAATCTGCCCTAACCAATGAGCATTCCCAACCTGCTTCACAGGTTCAAAAGCTGACATCCCCTAAATTCGCGTTGGAAAAAGTTAACTTTTTTTGAAGACCTTTAAAAGAATGACAGTTCTTGACGTATTTTTGAGACATATTATCAGGATATTAAGCTGGCAGCACTTAAAGAGCACTTTGAGAGAATTAAACAGCGCTTTTAAAATTTTCAAACTAAAAAACGAATTTTAAATTAAGTTAAATTTAAAAAGCAAGTTCAATTTTCCAAATCGTTTGTTTCATAGTTATTCTGATTCACTTTAAAGGCATTCAGTTGCTTTTAGATTAGGGGAAAATTAGGGGAAATCACCTTTAGTTTAAAGATCTTTCACTGTCAGTTTC